>CM076574.1:563568915-563684894 GCA_034641835.2 Pinus albicaulis
CTTCTGTTGTGACCAACAACAACCCCCCTTTTATTTAATATTAGTAATAATACTAAATAAAAGGGGACCCTTAGTTAAAAAATCCAAAAAAAAATCAATTAGGATTTGTTTTCCTTTTCAAATAAAACTTTATATCATAAACTTAGGGAAATTCCTTAGAAAAACCTTAAGAAACACTTAAGTTTATGATAGATTACAATAAAAATTTTCTTTAAGCGAAATAACGCATCCATCGCAAATGGTAGATATCTTTTGTAAAACTGAAACTGTGATTTTGCGATATTGCGATAACGCGATCCCAAAAAAGCTTATACTGATCGCAAATCGCAAATCGCAGAAAAATGTTAAATGAATACTTTTTATATGCGATATTCGCGATTTGCGATATGCGATATTTGCGATTTGCGATCTTTGCGATATGCGATATTTGCAATTTGCGATATTAACACGTCAACGCGACAAACTCCAGCGGTCGCAATGTGTGAATTCATAAAAGCGCGTTGTTCAAAGAAAATCCTTCCATAAATCAATATTCGTTTTGCGCTTTAATGATTGGATTAAATGAATGGATTGTCAATTAATGATAAATGGGATTTTGTTTTGATTGAAAGGTCGTTTCACGTTAAAATAATATATTTCATCCGCCTTTGCATTTAAAACTATATCATCACCTTTCTCATGTCATTACTCTCACTTAACTCGTAAAACCGCAGGTGCGAAGGAGCAAAAGACTATACAAAGCGTTCACAGAACATTATGGGTAAGAAAGAGAAGATTTCAAATTCTGAAAATAGAGAAATGGCTTCACTATATGCAGACACTGCTTGCAATAAGGATGCCGGTATAACCACCTGGGAAGGAATGTATAATTTGCTTGAGGAATAAAATCCCATGGTGATGCAAGTTGCGGCTACTGCAGGCTCAAGTAATTCATCTGAGGCAACCCTTAAAGAACTGGCTTGTTCATTTCTGCATAGGATAGCAGCAAGACCAAGAATTATTCCGTATACAGACATGGTGAAATGGGTGTTGGATAGCACCGATATTTCAGACAGGCAATTTAAAACTCCAAATCAAGAGCTAATCTGGTCGTTCACTATGGAAGATTTAAGGCTGATGTATCATTTTCCGGAACCTGAGGCGACTTATAATAAACAATTTATGGATAATTTTTCCAAAGAACATGCAAATTTGGCGGAATGCACACAGGAATGGACCAAAAGAGATGAACCATTGAAGAAAAACAAACACGGTATGTACAGTACTGGTTCACTTACCTCTCCATATTGTTTTGTTGCTGCCATGTTATGCAGGATTTTTGGAAAGCCTGACATAAATATGATCTTGCTTGAATGGCTCCCTTCGTTGAATGTTGCTGTTAATGATACAATTGTAGACTGGGCCAAAATCTTGTCTGATAATTTGGCCACTGCTAATTTTCATTACCGGTCTAAACGGACTATTTCTCAGCAGATTTATCTGCCTTTTTATTTATCTGCCTATGTTATGGACGCTATCTGTTTTGTTTCTAAATTCCCTTTGATGGGTTGGAAATGAAAAATCCATGATCCTTTGCCTATTCATGTGTATCACAAGGAACTGTGGGAATCTAAGTTTGTCCCTCATTTTTACAAAATTGGCCATGGTATAATGCCTTTGCCTAAATGAGAATAACCACGCATAATAAAAAGTGCCCAGGTATCTGACGAAGTCACGACATTCTCCCTATGTAAGATAGACTTTAGAGAAGAGTGATTCCCATATGTTTCTTGGTTTTGATTCTACACTAAGTTTTGTTTCCCCATTATGTTAGGGATATTTTGTAGATTGGAATTATTATCAAACTGTGGTGAGGCTGACGGAGATTAAGTGGAAAGAAGGAAAGAAGGCATTTGGCCATATTCATTTATAACCCATGGAACATTTTACTGTTTGTGTTGGCCACACATTCAATAGCAACAATATCTTTACAAAAAAAATATTTTAGATTACAGAAAATTTATTGACCCAAATAATGTTGTTAAAATTTTTACCACTGCAATCAGAGTAAGGGAATTTTCTGAGGAACAGGATCTTTTTGATGATATGTTCCAAAAAAAAGGTTCATTTAAAGAAGTTTTGCATTCAGATTAAATGCAGTTATCTCCAAAGGAATTTCAGGAATTTAAACTTTATAGAGAGAAAAGACTAACTACTATTCCTTTGGGAAATCTACATGGAGACATGAGAAAACTCCTAGCATTAGTCTTACTGACGATTCAGGTACAGATAAATCTAAGTCAAAATATGAAAAAGAGACTTTTGAACGTTCCAATAAGTCTAATGAAGAGCACGACAGAAATGAAAAATTGGTGAAAGATACTGCTCAATTGAAAGAAATTTCACAACAGCAAATTTTGACTTCTCAGCAGACAAATCCTCCTCCTACCAATATATAGCAACAGTCAGTCACAATTGAATTAGACAAAGAATGGGAAAGCTTTAATCAATTGCTTAATGTGGAAGGACAGAATGTACAGACCCCTGTACAGACAGCAAAAGTTTTGAGCACAGGAATAAGTAGCACAGTCACAAGAACTAAACACATACCTATCGCTACCTTGTCTGAAATTGTACTTAATGTAGAGGATATTCCTCCTCTAGATGTATTGTACAGCCCGAAATACAAAGCAGTAGTGAAGAAACAAAGGAAAAAGAGAAAATTAGAAGGTGCAATTGCTACTGAAGCAGAACAATTAGATGTCTTATGTAAGGATCCTACCATAGAGCCTACTGACAATCTTGCTAAGTTATCTCAAATTACAGGGGCTTATGCTTCTGCCACTATTGATAAAGCATTTGAGATACAACTCTTATTAAATGAAAAATAAGAATAGATACAAGTTCTGCAACGGCAATTGCAACAGGTACAGGCCAATAATGAAGCATAGATGAAACTTGAAAAGTTACAGCAACAACTTCAAGAAATGCAAATTGGATATCAAAAAATTTTAGCTGATAAAGAGAAACAAATACAGATTATCCAAGATCAGCACAAAGATTATCCTAAAATTCCAGAGTTTATTTTAGAAACTATTTCTTTAAACAATCAAATACTGCAACAAGAAGAAGTCTTATGCCAAAAAATCTTACAATGGAACTCTTTTTGTCAAGAAAGTGATAAGATCACTAATCATGTCGTAGATTTACGAAATGATTATGATTTAATTAATGAAAAAGTTACTGATTATTTGGTATGGCAAAAAATAGAGGAAGGAAGAAAAGCTGGTGCACCAATTATTAATGAAAACCATAAAGAAATACTTTTCAATGACTGGGATGCACAAATCAGAAGGGCAGAGAAAGCAACAGAGCAGGCGTCTACAGTAGCAAACAGTGTTACTGATTGTGTAAATGATAATTTACACAAAGAAAATTTAATTTCAGAAACTGTTCCAGGATATCTCCCACATGCACATCAACTGCAAACAGAATGGAGGCAAAAGGCAGAAGAAAGAGAAAAATCAATCCAAGGGTTGACAAGATTAAACTGGGACTCTTACTGGACATACTTAGTGAAACCACACAGTTAGCACAGTGCGCTTAATTGTATCATCAATTATGTTGAGAAGATTGCGCCTACGCTTGCCGATTCTGTCTTTTCAGGACAGTTGAAATCTGAAGTCGGTCAACCACATCTTCTCAAAACAATGCTAGATGCCTGCAAGTTTAAAGATCAAGTTCATAAGTAGTTAGTTAATAGTCTTTATTTTTAGATTTAGTTTTAATTTTACTGTATTTTTTCCTAGGAAAAGGATGGTCATTTAAACCGAATCCTTAATTTTTGTAATAGACTATTTTTAGATTTAGCTAAGTAGTATTTAAACCCTTCTCATGCATTTAGAGAAGGGTCCTGGATTTTAATATTTTTGACTTGGAGATTACATTTCTGTACTCCACTGGCTTATATTTTTTTTTTAAAGGATCACATCTGGTGATTTTTATGCGGAATTATCTTTAAAGTGTTTCATTTCTATACCTTGGATTTGATTTTGCATCAGAATTACTGGATTAGAGTATCAGATTTCATTTGAAAGTCTTCAATATGAATAAGGTATTTCTATCTGTTCACTGTTGATTTCTTTTGTCTTATGATATTCGCTTTAAAATTTGCTATCATTTACAGATATTTTTTTTCATAACGTTTCTTTATATATATCATTTTTGAGTATAATTGAAATGTTATCTTTCATAAGTATATGTAGATGATATATTATGATGAATGCAATATGCTAATACAACTCTGTTTAATTTCTTAAACAGAGTTATCTTTATTTGTTTATGCACATTTCGATTTAAATGATAATACATTTTTATGGTTATTGTTTAAAAGAAATAATCTGAAGTTGTATTCACATATGATTGCCCAGGTTAGTGTTAGAATTTCTTTATCAGTATTTAGTTTAAATTAGATAGTTTTATTTCAGTCAATTTAGTCCCATTTTCACTCATCCAAATCAACCCATCACCAACCCATTAGTTATAAGGAAACTGGTCCTTTCAATCCAGTCGGAGCCACCATACCAAACGGATAAGGAGCTATCCTAAGGTCCCGACCGGGTGGTTTTCCCCAATGTTTGAAGCAGAGATTTTCTAGGCTTCAACATTTTTGGCGCTAGAAGGAGGGCATGAGCTATGAATGGCAAGTAAATATTTACCTACAAGCCATTCTGAGAGCAAAACACCCTCATCAACTTCTTCAATTTCTTCTGAAATACAAAATCCTATAGAAGGAATTGAGAAGAATATTCATACACCCACTACCAAAATCTCAAAACAATCAGACAATCAAAATCCCGAGTCTCCTGAAGTTCAAGATTTAATCCATAAATTGAAAGGATTCTCATTATCTCTAGATGAGTCTGAAATATCTGAAGGTAGTGTAACTTCAAAATTTGTTTCTTCAAAACCTCTTACTAGGCTTCAAAGTGAAAAACTTGGCATTTCTCCAAAAGAATTCCCTTTACCTAGTAGAGTCAGGACAAGAAAAACTCAATCGGAATCAGTAAGTGATATAAGTTCTTCATCTCATATTAAATCACTTGTTTCCAAAACCCCAACTCAACAAAGTGCAATAGTTCCCACATCATCTGCTCAAACATCATCTTCTCAATCATCATCAATCTCATCTATTCCAACAACCTCTATTCAGACACCATTAGCCTCTACTACTCCTCCAATAGTTGTTACAATAATGGCTAGACCATGGGCTACTCCAGGGGCTGTCAACATGCCTGCACCTTTACATGATTTACCTGACAATCCTAGAAAATGGCTTCCAAAGTTCAGTCCAGATCTTAACATTCAAGTTGAAGAACACATCAATAACTTTATGCTGGCTGTAAATTTGAATGGAGTCATAGAAGAAGATGTTGTAGTCAGATTATTCCCTTATACTCTTCAAAGGGCAGCAGGATCCTGGTACTTTTCATTACCTTCAGGATCCATAACAAGTTGGGCCATTTTTGCAGATCATTTTTTAACCAAATTTGGAGATGACAGATCAATAGCTACTTTAATCAACGATCTCTCAAATTTGAAGACAGAACCCAAGGAGCCCATTAAAGATTTCAACGCTAGATTCAACAAACTCTTGAACAAAATCCATACATATTCAAAGCCTAGTGAATAAGTCAGACGTGAATGGTACATAACTGCTTTGCCCTCAAACATAGAAATTTTTGTAGATAGAGCTGCAAAACCTACTTTGTCCGAGAATATGAAAGAGGCTATTGCAGTAGAAAAACGAATTATTTCTCTAGAAAAGAAAAATGCTATTGAGGAAAGGAAATCCAAGAAGGTCAGCTTCAAAGATGATTCAAAGAAAAAGGCCAAAGACCCATACGACATGGAAGGTTTACAGAAAGTTCTTAAAACCATGTCAAATGAAATAGTTGAAATTAAAAAACAAGTAGCTGAAACTTCTACCAAGAAACCATTCCGAAATTTCAGAAGAAACCAAGTTGAATCTAAACCTCCTAATGCAATCTCTAATGCAGAATTAGAAGAAGAGGAAGAAGAAGAAGATACATCTTTAGTATCAGATGAGGAAGATGAGAATGAAGAAATAGCTGAATTGCATGGAATGTGGGATTTTATTCTCCCTAATTTTGATAGTGAGGTTGAACAAGAAGCTATGCCTGTAAGTACTAGGAGTAAATCTACATCGGAGCCTATACAAACAGTTCCTAAAAAGAAAATTACAGCTCCAAGTACCAAAGAAAAATCCCCTGCAAAGAAAACTTCTTCGTTACCTACTCAGAATCAGCCATCTTCTTCTAATCCTCCTTCATCGACAACAAAGACTTTAGTAGTGTCAGATCCTATGGAGTATAACATTGTTGAAGACATGAAAAAGATTAAAGCCAACATTTCCTTACATGAACTCAGCAAACTAAAACACCAGCAGAAGTTGCTATTAAAATAATTAAACGCTACACCAATTGCTCCTTTACCAAGTGGTGTAGTTGCAAAAGCAGCTAGAGGAGCTGGTAAGCCACCAGATAAGGTAGATGCTACTGATACAGTGCTCATTGGAGAAAAATCAAATTCTCAGACTCCTCCTTTTCTTTTGACTTATGAAATGTACAATAAAAATCTGCATAATTGTTTAATCGATTCTGGAGCATCCTCTAATATAATGCCTACTTCTGTTTGTGCCAAATTGAATATCGAACCACAGAAATCGACAGTTCATATTGTTCAATTGGATCGATCTAAAGTTCAAGTTGTAGGAGAAATCAATTCAGTTACTATCAGATTAGCTTCCGATCCTAGGATTGTCCAAAGAATTGATATTTTGATTGCAGATATTCCTGAATTCTATGGATTAATCTTAAGCAGGGACTGGTCTGTGAAACTTAATGATTATATCACAACTGATTATTCACATATGTGGCTTCCTTACAAAGAGAAACCAAATCAAATCAAAGTTGAACGAGAAAAGCATATGACACACACTGTCACTGAAATTGAACAACCTAATGAGCCTATGGCATTCAACAACAATATTCTTGGAGGTTATTCTGCTGAGTCATTTCTTGGAAACTTCAAAGCACCTCAATCACCTTTTTCTGTAAATACTTTTGTTTCTCAAATAGAAAAATTTTCACAATCTGATTCTTCCAGAATTGTAAATATTTCTGATGTAATTGTAGATAAGTCAATAGATAAATATTTATTTTGGTCGTTATATTTTGATGGATCAAAGTCTAGTGATGGAGCTGGAGCAGGATGCATCTTAATTGATCCAGATGGAGAGAAAACCATGCTATCATGTAGGTTAGAATTTGAGTGTACAAACAATACTGTAGAATATGAAGCCTTGATTCAAGGACTTTATAAAGCTATAGGGTTAGATGTTAAATACTTGAAAGTCTTTGGTGATTCCGAAATTGTCATAAAACAAGTTAGGAATACTATTCATTACCTTTCAGGACATCTTAAACACTATCAAACCCTAGTACAAGATCTTACCACTCATTTTTTAGCATTCAATATTTCTCCTATTCCTAGGAATCAAAATACATCAGCTGACTTGTTAGCTAATGTTGCATCCAAACTCCTTCCTGCTGAAGATTGCAGTCCTGATAGATTTTCAGTAGAATTGATTTTTCGCCCATCTGTCCCAGATAATGTCACAAATTGGAGAGTATTCTATCATGATCAAGACATTTTGAATTTCATGACTTCAGAGAAATCATATGATGAACAAATTATTGATGAGGATGATCATGATTTACAAATTTCCTCAAAAGGTAATGAAAATCCCATTCCAAAATCTATTGTTAAATTAGAGGACTTATATGATATTAAAGACAGATTCAAGAAAGTTACTAATGCTAAACTTCAAAGTTCCACTTTGAAGTTTGAATTAGTAAATCTTGGCTCTGACTCTAATCCTCAAAACGTTAATTTAGGACTCAATTTAACTCCAGAGGAAAGAAATGCTTTCATTAAACTTCTGAACAAATATAAAAATGTTTTTGCTTGGAATTATGATGATTTAAAAACGTATGATACTTCGGTTATTCAACACACAATTCCAATGCTTCCTGATATTAAACCTGTTCAACAAAAGTTAAGGAAGGTTCATCCAAATCTTGAAGGACAAATCAAATCAGAACTTAATAAACTCTTAAAAGCCAAGATCATTTTTCCTGTCAGGCACTCCAACTGGGTTTCCAATATGGTACCTGTAAGGAAGAAGAATGGTGATATAAGAATCTGTATTGATTTCAGAAATTTAAACAAGGCATGTTTAAAAGATAATTTCCCATTGCCAACCATGGAACAGATACTTCAAAAGGTAGCTGGTTCTGAACTTATGTCTTTTCTTGATGGATTTTCGGGCTATAATCAAGTTTTAGTTCATCCAGATGACAGATTGAAAACAACTTTCAGAACAAAATGGGGAACTTATGCTTATCATAAAATGCCTTTTGGTCTAATAAATGCAGGAGCAACTTTTCAAAGAGCCATGGACATAGCATTTAAAGGTCTGATCAATAAATCAGTTGTTGTTTATCTTGATGACATAATAGTATTTTCAAAAAAGAGAGCCAATCATCTACATGATTTAAAGCAAATATTTGAAAGATGTAGAAGGTTTGGTATTTCCTTAAATCCAAAGAAATCTTTCTTTGCTTTGGATGAAGGAAAACTCTTAGGATTTGTTGTGTCAAAAGATGGTATATATATTGATCTAGATAGAGTGAAAGAAATTTCTGATATTTCTTTACCTCATAACAAAAAATCCATGCAATCATTTCTTGGGCAAATCAATTTTGTAAAAAGATTCATTCCTGATTTTTCTCAAATTTTTTTACCTATGCAAAATATGATCAAGAAAAATTCAGTATTCAAATGGGGGCATAAAGAGAAAGAAGCCTTTGGGGCAATCAAACAAGCGATCATTAATGCACCAGCATTGAATACCCCTGATTTTTCTAAAGATTTTACTTTGTATACTTTGGCCACCGAAACATCTTATGCTGCTGTCTTAACACAGCTCAATGATCAGAAAATTGAAGCACCAATTTCTTTCTTTAGCTCAAATCTGCAAGGAGCTGAGCTTAATTATTCCGATGTTGAAAAACAAGTCTTTTCCGTGTTTAAATCAATCAAACATTTCAGACCTTTTCTCTTGAAAACACATACAAAAATCATTGTCCCATTCTCTGCAGTGAGGCAATTATTAATTCAAAAAGAAGTAGGAGAAAAGAGAGCTAATTGGGTAACAACCTTGCAAGAATATGATATTGATATTAAACCTGCTAAGATTGTTAGAGGACAAGGTTTTTGCAGATTATTGGCAGGAGCTCATAACATACCAGAAAGTCAAGATTCAAATCAAGATATTCAAGTAAGTCAGATAAGTGTTACAGACTCTGAATCTCAGTATGTTGATCTCATCTATTACTTAAAAAATGGGTATGCTCCTTCTAATCTCAGCTATAAGAGCAAACGTGCTTTAAGATTAAAGGCTATTAAATATGAGATCATTGATAATGTGTTATTCAGAAAGAATTATGATTCAATCTTATTAAGATGTCTTGAAAAGACTGAAGCTGAAAAGGTGTTGCAGGAATTGCATGATGGACCAGCTGGAGGTCATTTTGGAGGTGATACCACAGCTCACAAAATAATCCATGCTGATTATTACTGGGCTACCTTTTTTAAAGATACGCATGATTATGTGAGGAAGTGCAAAATTTGTCAAACTGCTAGTGGAAGACAAAGGAAACCAACTTTTCCTTTGCAACCAGTGAGTATTGAGCAACCATTCGAACAATGGGGACTTGACATTATAGGTGAGATCATACCTCATTCTTCCAAACAGCACAAATACATCCTTATAGCAACTGATTACTTTACAAAATGGGTAGAAGCAATCCCTTTGAAGGTAGCCAATTCTGATGCAATTATTGATTTCATAGATCAATTCATCATAACCAGGTTTGGTGTACCTAACGCTCTTGTCTTTGATAATGCATCTTATTTTTCCGGAAATAGTATAATGGAATTTGCAGTTAAAAGAGGTTTTAAATTGAAATATTCAGCAAATTATTATCCACAAGGTAATGGTTTAGCTGAATCCACTAACAAAAATCTTATCAAAATCATTAAAAGGACCATTGATCAAAATCAAAAGAATTGGCACAAGTCTTTAATCTTTGCACTATGGGCTGATCGTATTACTGAAAAAGCTTCAATAGGAACTTCACCTTTCAATTTAGTTTATGGAAAAGAAGTTGTGATACCATCAAATTTAGCTCTTCCATCATTAGCTCTAGTGCAATTTATTGAAGAAAATCCTTCTTCATCCATTCAATTGAGATATGATCAAATCCTTAAATTAGAAGAAGATAGAAATAAAGCAAAAATTATTCATGAAAAACATCAACAGCTTGTAAAATCTTCTTTTGATGCAAGTTCTACCGGCTCAAAGATTTTGTCAATTGGTGATCTTGTTTTGAAATGGGATAAAGCACATGAAGAAAAAGGTAAGCATACCAAGTTTCAGAAAATGTGGCTTGGACCATTTCAGATTGCTGAAAAGATAGGCTCAAATACATTCATACTCCAAGATTTAACAGGAAAGAGAGAATCTCTTCCTGTAAATGGGCTTGTCTTGAAAAAATTCTTTTCATAAGGAGGTAACCCCTTCTTACTTGTACATATTCCTTTCTGCAAAGTTTTTAATTGTTTTGCAAATAAAGGTTGTTAATAAGTCTCTAATTGACTGTTTACTATTAAGAAAATTTCTTAGGAAGAATATTATAAATATTTATTTTGTGTAAATAAGAATTTTTAAAGAGATGATCACAATTTTTGGATAGTTTAAAATAAGATGTTAAACTTTGAAAGATTATTCCAATCATTTGCATGATCTTTTGAAAACTTGAGGAGAATGTAAATCATTATAAGTTTATTGAGTAGAGAAAGGTTATCTATAAAAGTAAAGATTTTTCAAAGTCTTGGTACTCAAGAAACTCTGAAAATTGTCATCCATTGATTCTTAAGGATAAAAATATTTCACCCCATCCATTTAAGTCGTGATTTTTTAGAATGTAATTCTAAGAAATTATATGAAAATTTAAGAGATAAGAGGTCTCATTATGAGCCGACTTACCATGTTCATAAGAAGTAATGAAACTGACATTACCAATACTGCATACCAAAACAGGGTAATGGCTTATAAATATAAGACAAGGGGTCTCATCACGAGCTAGCTTGTTCAGTTTAATTATAACTAGTGAATGGCATTGTTATTAACTGGCTACCAAACCAGAACAATGGCTCTTAAAAATAAAAATAAGTAAAAGACAAAAACATGAGATAATAGGTCTTATGAATTTATCTTTTAAAAAATTCATAATTTTAGTTGGATGGGACAATGAATGGTTAATGGTTTAAAGGTAACCCCGTCGAGACTATGAACGTTTGCAGGCAGCAGAGGCAATACCTATGGCAATAGAGTATATTATAAAACCAAAACTTGGAGAAATCCACTTACTTCATTATTAACACCAATCAAAGCTTGAGATAACCCAAAAATGTTTTTGTTCTTAAGGAATTAGAAAGAAATTGTGAATGATTTTTATTTCTTTTTCATAGTTAGATTTTATTTAAAATATCCTAAGATAGTTTTCATTATCTTTAAAAATCTTTATTTACTAGAAATATAGTGTTCATTTTATTTTTTCAGAGATAACTATTTCTTTCAGTGAATCGCCAATTGTTGTGACCAGCAACAACCCCCCTTTTTATTTAATATTAGTAATAATACTAAATAAATGGGGACCCTTAGTTAAAAAATCCAAAAAAAAAATCAATTAGGATTTGTTTTCTTCAAATAAAACTTTATATCATAAACTTAGGGAAATTCCTTAGAAAAACCTTTAGAAACACTTAAGTTTATGATAGATTACAATAAAGTTTTCTTTAAACGAAATAGCGCATCCATCGCAAAATGGTAGATATCTTTTGTAAAACTGAAATTGCGATTTTGCGATATTGCGATAACGCGATCCCAAAAAGCCTATACTGGTCGCAAATCGCAGATCGCAGAAATGTGTTAAATGAATACTTTTTGATTTGCGATATTTGCGATATGCGATATTTGCGATGGTTACGTTTTGAGAAAATTGCGATATTGCGATATTGCAATATTGCGCAGCAAATCGCAGATCGCAATGTCGCAGATTCATAAAAGCGCGTTGTTCAAAGAAAATCTTTCCATAAATCAATACTCGTTTTGCGCTTTAATGATTGGATTAAATGAATGGATTGTCAATTAATGGTAAATGGGATTTTGTTTTGATTGAAAGGTCGTTTCACGTTAAAATAATATATTTCATTTTCCTTTGCATTTAAAACTATCTCATCACCTTTCTCATGCCATTACTCTCATTTAACTCGTAAAACCGCAAGCGCAAAGGAGAAAACGACTATACAAAGCGTTCACAGAACATTATGGGTAAGAAAGAGAAGACTTCAAATCCTGAAAACAGAGAAATGGCTTCACTGTATACAGACACTGCTTGCAATAAGGATGTCGATATAACCACCTGGGAAGGAATGTATAATTTACTTGAAGAAGAAAATCCTGTGGTGATGCAAGTTGTGGCTACAGCAGGCTCAAGTAATTCATCTGAGGCAACCCTTAAAGAACTGGCTTGTTCATTTCTACATAGGATAGCGGCAAGACCAAGAATTCTCCCGTACATAGACATGGTAAAATGGGTGCTGGACAGCACCGATATTTCAGACAGGCAATTTAGAACTCTAGATCAAGAGCTAATCGGGTCGTTCACTACGGAAGATTTGAGGTTGATGTATCATTTGCCAGAACCTCAGGCGACTTATAATAAGCAATTTATGGAGAATTTTGCCAAAGAACATGCAAATTTGGCAGAATGCATGCAGGAATGGACCAAAAGAGATGAACCATTGAAGAAAAACAAACACGGTATGTACAGTACTGGTTCACTTACCTCTCCATATTGTTTTGTTGTTGCCATGTTATGCAGGCTTTTTGGAAAGCCTGACATAAATATGATCTTTCCTGAATGGCTCCCTTTGTTGAATGCTATTGTTAATTCTACA
Source organism: Pinus albicaulis (assembly GCA_034641835.2). Classification (NCBI taxonomy): domain Eukaryota; kingdom Viridiplantae; phylum Streptophyta; class Pinopsida; order Pinales; family Pinaceae; genus Pinus; species Pinus albicaulis. Next base: position 563,582,065 of record CM076574.1, read on the forward strand.
ATTGTAGACTGGGCCAAAATCTTGTCTGATAATTTGGCCACTGCTATTTTCCATTACCGGTCTAAACGAAGTGTTTCTCAGAGGATTTATCCTCCTTTTTATTTATCTGCCTATGTCATGGACGCTATATGTTTTGTTTCTAAATTCCCTTTGATGGGTTGGCAATGGACGATTCAAGATCCTTTGCCTATTCATGTGTATCACAAGGAACTGTGGGAATCTAAGTTTGTCCCCCATTTTTACAAAATTTGCCATGGTATAATGCTGCCATTGTACAGAACATTGCATAATAAGGATGCCCCAAGGTTATCCCCAGAAACAGAGGTTGATATTCTCCCTGTCGCGAGATGGTTTGGAGAAGAGTTGTTCACTTATGTTAGGGTTTTTGGAAGTTCTGCTTCACCTCATGTTTTACCCTTATATGTTTCTGATAAGCTTATAGCTCGGGAAATTGCTTATAAAACCTGTGGTCAAGGAGGCTTGACAAAGGAATTAAAAGAGAAGAAGAAAGGCATTTGGCCACAATTCCCCATAAAATGTGGAACATTTTCACTGTTTGATGTTGGCCACGCATTCAAAGAGGTAAGCAACATTACATGCTTACAACTGTTCAAGTTTTCGAGAAGGTTATTTGACCCAAATAATGTTGTTAAAAATTTTACTACTGCAATCAGAGTAAGGGAATTTTCTGGGGAACATGATCTTTTTGATGATATGTTCCAAACAAAAGGTTCATTTAAAGAAGTTTTGAATTCAGCTCAAATGCAGTTATCTCCAGAGGAATTCCAGGAATTTAAACTTTACAGAGAGAGAAGACTAACTACTATTCCTTTGGAAAATCTACGCTTGGAACCCGCAAGGGAACAAACTCCTAGCGTTAGTCTTAACGACAGTTCGAGTACAGATAAATCTAAGTCAAAATCTGAAAAAGAGACTTCTGAACGTTCTAATAAGTCTAATGAAGAGGAAGATAAAATTGAAGAATCAGTGAAAGATTCTGCTCAATCGAAAGAGCTTCCTCAACAGCAAATTTTGACTTCTCAGCAGATAAATCCTCCTCCTACCAATGTACAGCAACAGTCAGTCACCATTGAATTAGACAAAGAATGGGAAAGATTTAATCAATTGATTAATGTAGAAGGACAGAATATACAGACCCCTGTACAGACAACCAAAGTTTTGAGCACAGGAATAAGTAGCACAGTCACAGAAACTGAGCACATACCTATCACACCCTCGTCTGAAATTGTACTTAATGTAGAGGACATTCCTCCTCTAGATGTATTCTACAGCCCAAAATACAAAGCAGTAGTGAAGAAACAAAGGAAGAAGAGAAAGTTAGAAGGTGCAATTGCTACTGAAGCAGAACAACTAGATGTCTTGTGGAAGGATCCTACCACAGAGCCTACTGATAATCTTGCTAAGTTATCTCAAATTACAGGAGCTTATGCTTCTGCAACTATTGACAAAGCATTTGAGATACAACTCTTATTAAATGAAAAAGAAGAACAGATACAAGTTCTGCAACAACAATTGCAACAGGTACAGGCCAATAATGAAGCACAGATGAAACTTGAAAAGTTACAGCAACAACTTCAAGAAATGCAAATTGGACATCAAAAAAGTTTGGCTGATAAAGAGAAACAAATACAGATTATCCAAGATCAACACAAAGATGATCCTAAGCTTCCAGAGTTTATTTCAGAAACTATCTCTTTAAACAATCAACTACTGCAACAAGAAGAAGTATTATGCCAAAAAATCTTGCAATGGAATTCTTTTTGCCAAGAGAGTGATAAGATCACTAATCATGTCGTAGATTTACGAAATGATTATGATTTAATTAATGAAAAGATTACTAATTATTTGGTATGGCAAAAAACAAAGGAAGGAAGAAAAGCTGGTGCACCAATTATTAATGAAAACCATAAAGAAATACTTTTCAATAACTGGGATGCACAAATCAGAAGGGCAGAGAAAGCAGCAGAGGAGGCGGCTACAGCAGTAAACAGTCTTACTGATTGTGTAAATGATAATTTGCACAAAGCTAATTTGATTTCAGAAACTGTTCCAGGATATCTCCCACAGGCACATCAACTGCAAACAGAATGGAGGCAAAAGGCAGAAGAAAGAGCAAAATCAATCCAAGGGTTGACAAGATTAAACTGGGACTCTTACTGGACATACTTAGTGAAACCACACAGTCAGCACAGTGCACTTAATTGTATCATCAATTCTGCTGAGAATATTGTGCCTACACTTGCCGATTCTGTCTTTTCAGGACAGTTGAAATCTGAAGTCGGTCAACCACATCTTCTCAAAACAATGCTAGATGCCTGCAAGTTTAAAGATCAAGTTCATAAGTAGTTAGTTAATAGTCTATTTTTAGATTTAGTTTTAATTTTACTGTGTTTTTTCCTAGGAAAAGGACGGTCATTTAAACCGAATCCTTAATTTTTGTAATAGACTATTTTTAGATTTAGCTAAGTAGTATTTAAACCCTTCTCATGCATTTAGAGAAGGGTCCTGGATTTTAATATTTTTGACTTGGAGATTACATTTCTGTACTCCACTGACTTATATATTTTTTAAAAGGATCACATCTGGTGATTTTATGCGGAATTATCTTTAAAGTGTTGCATTTCTCTACCTTAGATTTGATTTTGCATCAAAATTACTGGATTAGAGTATCATATTTCATTTGAAAGTATTCAAGATGAATAAGGTATTTCTATTTGTTCACTGTTGATTTATTTTGTCTTATGATATTCGCTTTAAAATTTGCTATCATTTACAGATATTTGTTTTCATAACGTTTCTTTATATATATCATTTTTTAGTATAATTGAAATGTTATCTTTCATAAGTATATGTAGATGATATATTATGATGAATGCAATATGCTAATACAACTCTGTTTAATTTATTAAATAGAGTTATCTTTATTTGTTTCTTCACATTTCGATTTAAATGATAATACATTTTTATGGTTATTGTTCAAACGGAATAATCTGAAGTTGTATTCACATATGATTGCCCGGGTTAGTGTTAAAATTTCTTTATCAGTATTTAGTTTAAATTAGATAGCTTTATTTCAGTCAATTTAGTCTCACTCTCACTCATCCAAATCAACCCATCACCAACCCATTAGTTATAAGGAAACTGGTCCTTTCAATCTAGTCAGAGCCACCATACCAAACGGATAAGGAGCTGTCCTAAGGTCCCGACCGGGTGGTTTTCCCCAATGTTTGAAGGCAGATTTCTTAGGCTTCAACAGACCCTGACACATTCATTTTTGAATTTGTTGTTGTATATAGGACTTATGACTACACCTCTGATGACCAGAAGTTGAAGCTATTCCCATCCACCCTTAAGGATGTAGCCTTGCGCTGCTTCATGGGTCTGCCTGGGGATAACATCACTGCTTGGGCACAGATGGAAGAGACCTTCAGCAACAAGTACAAAGACTATTGTAGGTCCAAGGAAACTAACGATGAGATATTTAGGATGACTTTAGGGCCTGATGAATCCTTAAAGGATTATGAAGAGAGGTTTCAATTGAACTATAAGAGAGCCAACTGTACTCTTAATCCTGACTCACTTATACTTGTACTTCTTCAAGGGACCAATGAAGAGATGATAGAAACCTTGAATATGTTATCAGGAGGAGATATCTACCAACAACCCTATGAAACAATCAAAACTGTCTTCTGGAACCATTCTAGGGCATTTAGGAAGAAGAGCAGAGCTAGAAAAAGTACATCTAATACCCCTTCCTCTTCCACCTTCATAAAACATGAGATTGGAAACATTTTATAGGACTTCAAGAAATGAAGCACCCAAGAAATGAATGTCCACTGAAATTCATAGAGGTTTTCTTAGTATGTGAAGAGAATCATGGCACAGACAAGTGTCCCTCCTTACCGAGACTTAAATATGTATATCAAGGTGGGGGAAAAATGCCAGAGCAACTTTGTTTCATCAACTAGAGAAGGCCTCAAGGCCCCCAGCCATATCAACAAGGTATGCAAGGTGCACCTTATTGTTACTATTATAACAATCAGAGTGCACCCATGCAACCTTGGTACACCCCAACTCCTCCATCCTAGTCTACACCTCCTACTTGGCCTTCCAACCCTTCATATCATCTTCAACTAGTAAACCAACCATTTCGGCATTATGTTCCACAACAACCTCAGTGGGGCAATCCATCCCAAGGGTGGAGGCCTCAAAAAAATCAACTACCTACTCTAATGCCTTCACCCCAACCTCAACCTCATCTTACTCATGCTGCTCCACCTAGGCTACCTATACCTGCACAACCCAATTCGAACTCGAATAACAAACAAGCAAAACAGGCTCCCAGTGGAGAAACATCCCATCTAGCTTATGCTGTGGAGATACAAGAGGTTAATCTCAGGTCGGAAAGAGTACTCCCAGACAACCATCCCCCATATCCACTTGTAGAGGTTGAGGAGGAAAAGGAAGAAATAACACTCATATCCAACAACCTCCTTTTCCCGAGCGCTTGATCCACCCTAGTCAGCACACCCTAGAGGAGACTGAACTCCTGGGGGAATTGGAAAATTTGTGTGTAAAGATACCACTTCTCCAAGCCATTAAGGATGTCCCTACTGCTACTGTGCTCATCAAAGAAAATTTCTTCAAGAAACCTAGAAGGATGTAAATGTTGAGATTGCAACAAGATGATGAGCTTAGTGGAAAGGAGTCGCCTTCACTAAGTGGGCCCGCAGGCTATTTTTGGCGCAAAGTCTATTTTTAGATTATGTCTATTTTTAGACATATGGATCATGTTCTATGAGTTGCAGGATGCTATTTGTGGATGGTTGGTCAAGTCGGGAAAAAATAGATGGACTTCTATTTTTAGACATACTGGGCGGAATCTATTTTTAGATTGCCAGTCTAAAAATAGATATGTCGAATATTATTAGCTCTTAATAATATTTGGACTCTAAAAATTATCTTATCCTCTTGGAGCACTTCAGTTGAGTGCACAGAAGTGGCACATGCAGCTGACAGAAGGAATTACGCTATTCCTAGGGTTTAGTGGGCTATTGCACGTTGACTTCAGTTAGAACTCATGTGACATAGTTTGGTGGAGTTGATTGAGGAAGTTAGTGGAGTTGTATTCAGTTTAACTGAGTTAAACATAGTTGAGCTAGTTGTATCTAGTCTAACTGATTGATACACTAGTGAGAGTGGTGTGAATTAATTATTAATTAATTCACTAATTATTAACTCATTAATCAACTAAAGAATACATCAGTTAACTATAGTGCATGGACAGTTTCAGTGGAGACCAGTGAAGAGGTAGGTGAAAGAGCAGTGTGACTATCAGTTGTGACTATACTGGTGCATGAGTTTGCACCACACATTGATGGAGATGCCAATGAGGATTGTGCAGTGCATACCAGGTGGATTCGAACTTGGACTGAGCAGTTATTCATCTTGGATTGCGCAGTAGAGGCAGGCTAACAGGTGGAGCAGATTGGAGCATGTGTTTTGTATGATCCGAGCTTGTGTAGTGTGTAACAATTGGAGATTGTACTGAGATATTATGAGTAGTTTGTAAAATTATTTTTACATGATCTCTATCATTATAATATACACATATTTGGGGGTTTTCATCTTTAAGCTTTCCCATAAATACTGTGTTTATATGTGTGATTTTTTATGGTTTTAATGTTCGCATGCGATTGTTTAATTTCCGCAAATTGATGATCAATAGTAGAAGAGGTTATGTATTATGCATTAAGCTCAAATAGTGTGTGATCGGGATAATCTTGGTAAATAATTTAACAATTATTCAAATTTCTACAAAGAAGAGAGATACCCCACCATCAATGTGGTAGGAAAATGCTCTAAATTGATGCCGAGGAAGGTGATATTTCCAAAATACCTGGACTCTAGTAGTCCAGTTGTTGATGTACATATAAATGGTGTCATAGTCCCCAACACTTTGATTGATTTAGGGGTTGCCATCAATATCATGACTAAGGAAACTATGTTGAAACTTAATCTCCAAGGGACTCTGAGGAAAACCACAACAAGCCTACAACTTGCGCACTCGGTCCACATTAACTTCCGGAAGGAATTTGAGGAGCGTGTTAACATTAACCTCGTATATCCTATGATACCTGGTCCTGCAGCCAAAAACCAAGTTTAATGTTTATCCTCTCATCTTAGGGAGACCTTTTTTAGCCACTATAGATGCTTATATTAGTTTTTGGGTCAGAAACATGACTATCAAAAATAGGCCTTTGTCTAAATAATTAGTGTCATATCCTCTAGCCCAACCTTACATTGATCATGATCTCCCTATATGGTTGGAGGATGAAGAAGATGAGTTATATAATACTGCCCCTATGTGTACCATAGATGTTATTCTTAGAGGGGGGCTGCTTGATGAAGATGAACTCATCAACCATGCCATTCAAAACCAATCCTCCACTAACACTCCTCTCGAAACCTTAGTCAAAGATTCTAAAAGACAAACTTGGATGGAAGTGCACTCAGTTAAGACAACTTCTAAAACCACCAAGGCTATTGATTTTGGCCCATCCAGATCTCTGAAAATCAACCCAAATCTCTCGAATGAAGAAGAGAAGCAGTTATGCCAAATTTTGAAAGAAAATCTTGAAGAATTTTCTTGGGATTACAAGGACATGAAAGGGGTGCATCCTTTAGTATGCAAGCATCACATTTACATCAAAGAAGGATGCAAGCCTATGAGACAACCCAAAATAAGGATGAACCTAGCTCTAAAAGACATAGTCAAAGAAGAGCTACATAAACTATTAGATTCAGGGTTCATATATCCTATATCCAACAGTGAGTGGGTATCTCCTCTTGTCCTAGTCCCAAAGAAGAATGGGAAGTGGCGAATTTGTGTTGATTATCGAGAAATTAACAAAGCCACCAAGAAATACCATTTCCCTTTTCCCTTTATAGACCAAGTCATGGATGGCCTTGCAGGGAAGAAGTTATTTTCCTTCTTAGATGGGTTCAGTGGGTACAATCAGATTCAAATCAGCCCTGAAGACTAGGATAAGACTACTTTCACCTGCCCTTGGGTTACCTTTGCTTATAGAGTCCTACCCTTTGGGTTATGCAATGTCCCAACCACCTTCCAAAGGGCTTTCCTAAGCATACTTTCTGAGTTAGTCCATGACTCTTTTGAAATCTACATGGATGATTTTACACCATATGGGGATGAATTCCAGGAAGCTCTCTCAAATTTGGGTAAAGTGCTAAGAAGGTACATTGAGATGCATCTCTCCTTGAGCCCAGAAAAGTGTGAATTCCTGAAGAAGGAAGGGGTTGTATTAGGACACTCCATATCCCAAGAAGGAATACAGGTAGACCCGAACAAAATCACTATCATCAAAAGGGTACCTGCTACTCAAAAGTAGAAAGATGTCAGGACCTTCTTAGGCTTAGCTAGTTACTATAGAAGGTTCATCAAAGATTTCAGCAATATGGCTTCGCCATTATTTGGGTTATTGGCCAAATATTCCGAGTTTTTTTTGTCCGGTCCTTGTCAAGAGGCTTTTGAGCCCATTACGAAACAATTTACTACTACCCCCATCCTTTGAGGTCCAAATTGGACTCTGTCTTTCCACATCCACATTGATGCATTCAAAAAATATATAGGGGTAGCATTAGAACAAATAGAGGACAAAATCCCTTATGCCATTTATTTCATCAGCAAGAATTTATCAAAGGCCAAGCTGGATTATATTGTTACTGAGAATGAGATGTTAGCCATTGTCCATGCATTGAAAAAATTTAGGAATTATGTCACTGGATATCAGACCTTTTTCCACACTGACCATGCAGCCATCAAGTATTTAATGAAAAAACCAGATGTAAATGCAAGGATAATTATATGGTTGTTACTTTTGCAGTAGTTTGATTTGATTATTGTTGGTAAAACTGTAAAGGAGAATGTTGTTGCATATTTTTTTTCTAGGTTAGTTCTCCCTGCAGGTGAAGAAGGAATGGTGGATGACCAGCTACTAGATGAACACCTCTTTGCCATATCAGCACTCTCACCATGTTTTTTTGATATTGCCAACTAATTGGTTGTTGGAAAACTCCCTCCTAATATTTCATTCAGGGAGAGGAGCGAAATAATCAGAAAAAGTGCCCCTTTCACATGGATTGGGGGGAATCTTTTCAAGCTATGCCCTGATCAAATCCTAAGGAGATGTGTGAGGGAGGAAGAAGTTTTTGATATCCTCTCTGGATGTCATGACAGCCCATGTGGAGGCCATTTTTGAAAAGAGAACTATTTACAATTTTTTGCAGGCAGGATACTATTGGCCTACCCTTCACCAAGATTCCAAAAGATACACCAAGAGGTGTGACTAGTGCCAAAGGATGGGGAAAACCACACAAAGGGATGAAATGCCTTTACACCCTCAGGTGTCTCTTGATCCATTGGATAACTGGGGCATGGACTTTCTTGGACCTATCGATCCACCATCCGGACAAAATAAGTATATCATAGTCTACACTGATTACCTAAAAAAGTGGGTTGAAGAAAAAGCAGTGAAGGTAGCAACAAAGGAGAAAGTATCATAATTTCTAAGGGAGAATTTTTTTTACAAATTTGGATACCCCAGAGAAATAGTTATTGATCAGGGAGCACAATTCACCTCTCACCTCATTGAGAATATTTTGAGGAAGCACAAGATTAAGCATAGAAGTTATACTACCTATCACCCTCAGGCGAATGGCCAAGTAGAAGTAACTAATAGAGCTTTAGAGAGAATCCTCACCAAGGTTGTGAACAGCAACAAAAAATATTGGGCAGACAGATTGGTAGAAGCTACTTGGGCCTACAACACTAATTGGAAGACAACAACAGGATTCACTCGTTATGAACTAGTCTATGGTAAGAAAGCTCTACTTTTAGTTGAGTTTGAATTCAATACTTTAAGAATGGAACCTGAATTAAATCTAGATCTATCAAATGCTCAAAAAGAGAGGTTGTTGCAACTAAATGGATTGGATGAGTTCAGAATGCAAGCACTTCTTCACACAGAGGTAGTTCAGCTGCAAAGGAAGGTATGGCATGACAAGAACATCAAAGAAAAGACCTCCAAGAAGGAGATTGGGTGTTGTTGTATGATTCAAGGTTTAAATATTTTAAATGCAAGTTGATGACAAGATGGTTAGGACCTTACACAGTGGAAATTTTTTTTGATAATGGCGCAGTTCAAATCAGAACCATAGATGAGGAAGGAATCCCCTTGCTTGTCAATGGTCACAAACTTAAAAATTACAAGAAGCCTTTGTCAAAGGTAGAGTTCATAAATTAAATAAGCAGAGAGGTGTATATGATGGGAAAAACCATAGTTTCCCACACCTCCTAAAAAAATAATAATAATAATAAGCTTGTGGGTTGAAAACCTCGATGGAGGCAGCTCACTTGCCCAAAAAAAACAAAGAGAAAAAGAGAATAAATATCCATGAGTGAAAACCTCTCTGAGGCACCCAAGGAAATTTTGTGGGTTGAAAACCTCCATGGAAGCAACTCACTTTATTTCAAAAAAAAAAAAGAAAAATAGAAAACAAACAAAAACATCTGCATCTCTATGTTTTCTGTGTTTGTTGTTTTGCAGGTTGTTAATGGTTTCTGGAAACATAGGGAAGCATTCATCTTATTTTCCCTTATTATATCTTACCATCCATCCCATCATTCACTCCATATATATTCATAACTTCCTCCATCACCTCCATACACCACACTCCTCCATTCCTAAGCATAATGTAGCAAGAGAAGCAACACACAAACAAACTGCTACAAACATCAGGAATTTCCTTCAAAAGAAACAAAATTTTTCATGGACTGCCAAGAAGAAAAAGAAGGAATGTTGCATAATAGAATCTAGGAGAATTATAATGCCACCCATGGCATCTCAAGCACTCCACACGACATCCACAGCAAAGAGAAACAACAAGCAAATATTAGAAGCTCACTCAGGAAGCTACTCATTCAGAGTATAGGAATATGGTGAGGGACACAGCATCTAAAATGCTTGTCTCCAACCTCCAACTCCTGCAACCGCCTTGGAAACAATAGGTAAACTCAGGTATAGCTTCTCACCCCTTGCTACGCATCCATAATAGCCAAAAATAATTAATTTGCAGACTTGGATTTTAAAGGGCATAAAGGTGGCCAGTTAACTCGGCCACCACCGTGAGGAATGACTGAAAAAAATTGGAAGTACACGCCACATGGGCATGCAAAAGTAAAGAATTTAAATCAATGGAGTAGAGGAGAACAAGGGGAGGAAATACGCAGTCTGTCATGAACTAACAAGAGAAGGAAACAATTGTCTACAACAGAACTAGAGCTGAGCCGAGTTACATGAGCACTCCAAAATTAGCTATGCTATCTAATAAAATGAGATGTCGTCTCATCCAAACTAGTAGATTGAAATTTTTTAAAGGGAGAGAGACCGAAAAAAGCACGCAGTGCTTAAATAAGAAGAGGAAGAACCAACAGAAACAAGAAGAACCATAAAAAGAAGAGGAAGAACTAGCAGAAACAAGAAGAACCATAAAAAGAAGAGGAAGAGACAAAGGGCCAAAGAAAAATAGAAGAGATGGCCATAGAAGTCATAGAGATAGCAGAAATTGGGCGAGAAATAGACTCATGACATAGCACCACATCCCCTTAATACAAAAATATAGTTTCCACCATAGCTCCTCTGAGCGCAAAGAGAAAAAGGCAGACCTCTAGGTATTCCAGAGCTGACAAGAATTAGAGAGAGCTAGAAACTTCTCCCACAAGCCTAATTATCATTGAAGAATCACCAAGGGGGGAGGAAATAATTGAAGAGATAATTCTAAAGGAGCAGTTGTAGAAGGCACAGGTAGAGAATGTAACACTAAAGGAGAAATTGCAGCAAAAAGAGGAGAAAGTAACCACCATGGCAGACTTATGCATAGAAGCACTTCAGCACACATTCTCCTCTGACTCATATGTTGTGTATCTCAAATAATATGGCTTCTATTTCAAATCAAAACTCTAGCCTCCTATGGATCACTACGTTTCCAGGATTGCAGGAAATTCAAGAATTTCTACAAGCGAGCTAACATGGTTGATCAGGCAAAGATGGTAGAGTTTTATGTGCATAACATTGTGCTCACAAGTATGGATATTTGGGACCCAAATCGTACAATGGGGGATATGCAGTTAATGGCTCTAGCATCTTGGATGGTGAATGAAGACACTAGAGCAAAAGAGATATGGAAAGTCATGGGAAGAAGAAATAGAGAACCCTTATATATCAGACCAAAATTTTTCAGCCCAAGAGGAGTCATCCTTAACCATCGAGAGATTGAAAAGGGCCTTGCACTGGTTGAAAGCTACCTTCAGACTCAAAACCAGTTGATAGGCCACTTTGATGATGTCTCTAGGAAAATAGAATATGAGTGCATTATGGTCAGCCAGAGGAGATGGAACAACCTCCCTCACAGCCTCAAGAACAGGGAGTACCATACTCCAGAAAGACTGAAGGGTGCATTGGAAAGGGCACCATTATACAAGAGGGCCATGTAGGCCAAAAAGATCCAATGGTTGGGACTAAATCTCAGCCCACCTTTGCTACTAGGGCTCACTGATGAAGAGGACACATATGCATAAGATAGAGAATGGGAGAATGCAGAAAATAATAATGGTTTTTACCCCCTTGGGTAAATTCCCACACTTCTTCCTCAGGAAATCAGGGGGGGCTGTCAGAGCCTTAAAGGAAATGTAGGAGGAGGATTAGTTGCTTAAAGGATAAGAAACCATTCAGTAGGGGGGTGATGATGAGCTCCATCATTATACATATTTGGAGGGGTTAATAGTCACCTTTTTTCCTTCCTAGATATCTTTTTCTTGCATTTTTATTATTAGTTGGTTTTATGATGCTAGTATAGGTGGTGATTAAGGCTAAAATACTCTGAGTGCCTAATATAAGGTTGAGTGTATAAAATCATGTATTATTAATCATTTTTATAAGGATTTTATCATAAAGACTCGAAGGAGACAGCAAAGAGGAACTATAGGAGGATTTTCCACCCTCAAAGGTAGCCGAATGATCCCAAAAATTCTCTCTAGCAATTAAAATTCCAAAAGAAGCCAAAGCATCCCCAAGGATTCTCTCCAACAATTCGAATTCCAGAGGCAGCCAAGCAACTCAAAGAGGAGTGCACCCAATCCTTGTTGACTGGGAGTCAAGTGAACTCAATCACCATTTTCTAGGGAGTTGTTGGTAGTTTCTCTGTAGAATAAATAGATCAGAGCTAGAGCTAGGAAGAGTTAGTCCATTCTAGTCAGTAAGTCGATTTCATTCAGAACTATTGTTGGGAGCTATTGAGCTTTTTGTTTTATTCAGTGATCAAACTCTCATAGATGTATGAAGTTATTATTTTATGAAATTAGCAGACTAATTTCATTCGAATGATTTAATTTTCAGAGGGATAGGCTCGTGGGTTAGGGCCCAATCCATGTGCCTCAACTTCTCTATTGTTACTATCTTTTCCTTTATGTCATTTAGCTAGTTTTGCTTCTGCAATTTAAGTTAGATCTGCTTCTGATAAGTTTCATTGTTGTTTTAGTTTTAATTTCTTATGAGTAGTAAAATGGAGGGAAAACCCCAAAAACTATGGTCAAGTATCCCCCCTCCCATCTCTCCCAATAGAGTTCGAGAAGGGAAGACCTTCCCACGGGCCAAAATTGCTTTCGGTTTGGGTTTTGGGAAGAATTTGTGTTACCAAGTCCAAGCCTTTATTTCACTATTTCATCTCACATTTCTATCTATTTCCCATGCACGAAACCGCAAGTGTGTCTCATTTCTGAGCACTACTCTTATGCCTCTATTCCCCTCATTTTCTTCTCATCTTAACATTGTACTTACCTTTTCTTTGCCTAACACACTTAAGCCCTTCAAAGCCTTATTTCTCTGCTTTTCCTCCGTTCATGGCCACCTTACCATTTTTATGAAAAACACGTGAAAAACCATTCAAAACCAAAGAAAACCCGACCTCCACCTTTTCTCCTCAAGTCTCCCGCCACCATACATCACACTTCGCAAATCGCAACTTTTATCTTTTCCCCTTAACACTTACCGCTCGATCTTACCGATTGTGATATTGCGAAATCACACTTTGCACTGTTTACCTTTTCTCCCTTAACACTTACTACCAGTTCTTGCGAATGTGATATTTCAAAATCGTGCCCTGCCATTAGTCCCACTGCCATGTCATCCCTATCGCAAATCGCATCCCGCAGTTTTTTTTATCCTATCGCAAATCGTATCCCGCAACTTTTCCTTTTACCTTTAACACTTACCGCTCATTCTTTGTGATTGTGATATTGTGAAATCACGCCCTGCCATTGGTTCCACCGCCATGTCATCCCTTTTGTAAATCGCATCCCATAGTTTTCTTATCCTATCGCAACTCGCATCCAACAGTTTTTTTATCCTATTGCAAATCGTATCTCGTAGTTCTTGTCCTATCGCAAATCGAATCCCGCAACTTTTTCCTTTCTCCCTTAACACTTACCATTGTTCTAGACAATTTTGGTATTGCGATCATGCCCTACTGTGGGTCCCACCGCCACGTCACCCATTGCAAATCGAACCTTGCACCATTTATCTTTTACCTTTAAACACTTACCGCTCGTTCTTGTGATTGCGATATTGTGAAATCACAAATCGTATCATTTAATTTTTGCATAAAACTTACCGCTTATTCCATCGATGTGATAACTCCACCACGTCACGCGTTTCAAATCACACTTCGCACATTTTAGTTCGTTTGGTTAATCTTTACCGCTATCCCTTTAAACTTGCGAAGTTGCGATTGTGACATCGCACATCGCAACTTTTGTCCTCCGTCGCACTCCGCCATTGCACTTTTGAGTTATGTCCGCTCCAAATTCATTTCTCACACTATAATAAAGTTTCATAAGGGTTTAACCCCCTCTTTCTGCTTCCAAACCTCATTTCATGTGTTAAACCCCCCATTAGCCTCTTTTAGCCCTTTTCTTTCCTCCAAGATGAAAAATAACTCTTTTTAATTAGAAATAAGTCATGGATAGCCTAGTTGCATGGATAGAAGCATGGTAGATTGATCATAGGATAAGTAGAGTGCATTTAGCCATTTGGCCAAGTTAAGTGTAGTTTAGGATTAGTTTCCTTTCTGCTATTTGTTTTCTACAAATTAAATTAGTTTCCTTCCTGTCATTTATTTTCAGTAATTTAATTTAGTTTCTTACAGTCATTTCCTTCTTTCACATTAAATTAGTTCCATTTCTGTCATTTCCTTTCTATAATTTAGTTTAGTTTCATTGAAGTGTGATAGACTTCACTGAGAACCCCTAGAAGTAGTACCCTTTCGTAAAGTAGAGGAGGATGACATGAACATAATGCATCTGTTATGTATATAACACTATCACCTCAAAGTTTGTATGAACCCTAGGTTGATAAAGTAAATTAGGGCAGCCCCTGGGAGTTTCAACACTCTTGGTGCAATACCAGGGTTCACCATCGAGCACATAGTCATTCACCATTATGTCTCCCCCTCCTTTGACAGTAGAGTAATCTCCGAGTGAATAAGAATAAATTGTTCCTCTCGATGATGGTTCGGTCATGGATACATACAATCTGACTTACGATGAACTTTAGAAGAAGATTGCACAAGCACAAAGGATACATTTTTAGGACAAGCTCACATCCCTTGCATTTATCATAGAAAGAGTAATTGTTACAAACACCAGAATAAATCTAGTAACCATTGCTGCAACCAACTTGGCCTTTGTGGGTGCTTCCAAGTTAAAAACAGAGTATCTCATGGACGAGAATAAAGAAATGGAAAATAAATTATAGGCTACAATACAAGAAGTAGAATAACTCCAAGCAGATTTTCATAAAGCCACCTCCGCGCAAGCATGTATCAAAAAATTTAAGACAGCCATACTTTGAGAAGTATCGGCACTATGAGATACTATGCAAAGCCTTTATGAGGAGTTGTTGAACATGCATAAAGTATTTTTCCTCTATGACATGCAGCAGAAGTGCAAGGATAATTCCAAGAATCTCAAGGCTATCCACACACCTATTGATGTCGTGCATGAGTGGTCAATGCAACACAAAGGCACACCATCCGAATTGGGAAATGAAACAAGGAAACAGGCAGAGTTGGAGAAAGCACAAGTGCAGATGATCATTCAGAGTAACAAACAACTCGCCTCGTTCATTGCCAACATTCAATCCTCATATGCATGATTATCCAATAGTGTGGATTTCATGGTGAAATCACATAAGATCCCTTCGGTTGGCTCACTCAACGAGGAAAAATGCAGAAATCAAGTCAGATAATAGATAGCAAAATACTTGGACTAGCTAAGATAGATTGTCACCAAGAAAGATTTGTAGGTGAACAAGATTAATATAAAAAAGTACATTAGTGGCCCTATCCATATCAAGACTATGTTGCTCCTACTAAAGAAGGAAATTCAGATCGGTTTCAAATCATTTTACCCGGATACAATGGAGGCTAGAGTTTTCTTCTAGCCTAATCCCATAGCATAGTTTGGGGAAGTTATCACACAATACAAAGCTTGGAATAAGTATATGAATGAGGAACTATAAGTGGAGGTGGTTGAGCTAGAATTTCTCCAAACTCAAGCTTAAATTTTTGTCTTATTAGGTTGTCTAGTTGACTCTGCCATATTTTTTCTTATATGGGTATGAGACATATTTTAATATTCTTTTGTAATTAATTAGTGAAATTCCAAGTGTAAGTTGTAGAATGTGAAGAGACATGTGTAATTAAGTCCAAAGGTCATGCTTATAGGAATTCAAACAATCATGAGGGGAGTCAATGAGTCACAAAGGGAGATGAATAGTCACCCCTTTTGTTATAAATATACCCTCATGAGTCATGTAAAGGGATTTTGGCTTGAGAATAGAAGCTTGGGAGTTTTATTGTGTCATGGCTTCTTTGTAGCATAGAGGGAGTTTCTTTCTTTGGAGGAGCAGGTGTTGGCTTCACGTTCCACTATTGGGGCTAGCATTTTGTCAATTGTATATGTATGCTTGGCACTTTCACTTTAATAAAAGCACAGAGCCGACATGTTTTCATGCATATGTTGTGAATATAGTAAAACTATTCTTGTTATGTTTGCAATATATGTTATTTCACTTACGCTTATTCTTATGAACTATTTCATTTTCATTAGTACGAATCTTTTTGAATGTGTGTTGATGTATATTTGCATTATGGTTAACTTGTGAACTATTTTTTAGACTAACTTATGATCTCTTTTATGCTCATGTGTTCCTTTCAAGTTGTGTACTATTACAAGCTTCAAAAGGGGCTCACTCATTTCCCCTTGTTGTGTTAGAACCTTTCATATATTGCACTTGACCCTCCGTAGACTCACACACTTGTTTCACCAAAGTCACGAAGACATCATTCTATGTGTTATTGCAGCCAACGCTTACCACTCAAACTCACCATTTTGGAAACCGGATTATATTTCGAATGGGACCCCTACATGAAACGGTGCGAGTTATAATTGGGACTTCATATTGGTGAGATCCCATGAATGTTGGCGGGTCCAGCACCATCAACATTTTTGTTGCTAGTAGGAGGGCCAGATGAAAAGCGAAGTCATGAAGCCTGTTTGAACTTTCCTTATCTTTTAAATGGCTTCTTCCCATATCTTAACCCCGACATGTTTTTCCATAACTACAAATCTGAAATTGCCTACGGGAATAATCAAGGACTTTTTGAATCTGAAATTTTATGGTGAGGGTGGAACAACCATTATCTAGCACACCACTTGCTTTCTTGAGTTTTTCACTAAACACAATATTCATTGTGAGGATATTGCTTAAAAGTTGTTCATTCTCCCATTCAAAGTGTGTGTTAAGGAATGGTGTTACACATTGTCGATCGCTTCTATTCAGTCTTTCGAACATCTTGTCAAGGAGTTGTATCACACCTTTTACAGGTATGATTATAAATCTATTTACAAGAAAAGCATGCGTCTCTAAAAAGCACATGATGAATCTCTTATTGCTTTTCATGATCTTTTTGTTCATTTATGTTATGAATTTTCTAAAGATTATGTTGACTGGAATCTTATGAAAGAAAAGTTTGTGTTTCTTGTTCATATTTCAATGAATCCAGAAGAATATGAATATTTCGAAATTCTCCCAACATACGTCAGTTATGGAGTTCATAAATTTGTGACAAAGGATTTTGTTTTTCCAAGTTACTTTTCGTCTTCTCCTCATCAAACAACTCCATTTTTGTAGGTTGAGGTGGGAGATATTGAGAGTCCATTCGTTGATCTACCACTATCTTCTCCCACACCACATACTCATAACTCTAACACAAGTTTGGAATTCCAATCTGACATTTATGATGATGTTTTATCTCCTTGTCCTTTGTATGTTGGTTCTTTTGGTCCTCCTAATTGTGAGGTGTCCAATTCACTTGTTTCGGTCGTTTCTTTTGATGTTCATGAGGACCAAATTTAGGATGGACTTACTGTTGACTAGCCAACTTGTGATTTCATTCATGGTGATTATGTGAGGGATTTTGTTTCTGAAAAATAATCTGCACTGAAATTTGATCTTTTTCCTTTCTCACCTCTCTCATATTATCCTGAAATCTTCCACAATTCTATCACACTTGTTGTACCTTTCGAAGAATCAGTTTCTAATTATGTTAATTTAGATCATTCTCAGGACTCGTGGAGTGTTATTTTTACATCTAAATGTGAAGAGGAAAAATATTCTCTTCCTCATCTCTCCAATCCATCATTTTATCATTGCAAATAAAAAGAGAGTGAACTTCCTTGTTTTCAATATCCTCCTCTCTACAATTCATTAGATCATGAGGATGACCATGTTTCTAATGATCATTTATCTGATCATGGTTGTCATGATATTTTTTTTGATTCAACAAGTCAGGACTCTGTTTTTTCTACAGTTGATTTTTCTAAGCCCTCAGTTTTTCATGATCTACCTTTCGATGTCTTGGAACTACCACAAGTTGTCAAGGAACTTCAGCCAATGTTGATGGTTATGTCAGGTTCTCACAGCCTTGATGTTGGTTGCAATCATGATCAGGATAGTACTTCATCTTCTGGAAACCCTCATCATTCGATCGCACAAATTGAAAATCAATTTGTTTCACGATCTTCACATCCTCCATCTATTTTTCATGATCACATTGCTCAATATTTGGAGGATTCGTACCTGGAAATCTCCTTTGTGAAGAGAAATTTTTCTACTTTCCTTATGTTTGTCGATTTTCGAAGTTGGTTACGATGTGTGAAAAAATCATAATGCATCCGCATATTGTTTTGCATGTGCTTTATTAATGTATTACTTTGTGTGTGTTTTCACTCCCTGAACGTTGCAGCATGACTTGTTTTATATTTATTGTTTGATAGTATTCTTGAATAAATTTATTGTTATGGATTCCCTCGCCCACTTTGGTTAGGCCATGCATTGGTGGTTGCATTGGAAGTTTCATTTTATGTAAGACTGTCCTACTATCGGTTATATTAGGAGTAGGAGTAGTTTGTTTGTTTTCTTCGGTTTGTTTTGTTTTTTTTGTTCAGCCCTACTCTTTTTTTTCCTTTTCGTTGTAGAATAGTTTCTGCATGAGACCATGTTTCTTTCTCGAAGAAAGCATGGTGAATTTCAAGAGGAAATTGCGCTACTATCGATACTTGGTTATCTATTTATTCCCTCTCTTTATGTGGATCTTGCTTCTTTTTTCGATGATATGGTAATGGAAAATATTTTATTTCGCGGCGGAAACCGCAATGGAATCACAATGCTTGAATCTATAACTAGTACCAACTACTCTAATTGGCCTTTTATGATTTTTCGATTTTTATTTGTCGACTAAGTTAAGTACAGTAAGGAAGGGAGGAATATTTAACAAGTGAATTGTATTTTAGAGGTGTATAAATATTCTTCTCTAAAGGGAAAACCTCCTCTACTCTCAATAAGTTGGGATCTCTCCTCTATCCCATGAAATCAATAAGTGCCTATGCACAGTTCTATGAACAAAATAAGAAAATAAGATAAAGGGCAAAAGAAGAGAAAGGCTTCTTGCGCAGGGAGGTGGAGCAAGAAACTCCGTTGGGGTATTGTCCATACTCACTCGAAATGAAGAAATTTTTGTGTCCCTGAAGTGACTCTGTCAGGGTATTTTCTAGGCTTGCTGACAGCAGAGCAACAATAGAGATGAAAACCAAGACTCTGAAAATCTGGTTTCACTTGTATATCTATATACTCCTGATCGCCAATCGAAAGAAATGACTTTGAATTTTCATTGTTAGTGTGTCACTGATGAAGAGAATGGTAAGGACTACATATTTAACTCAAGCTAAGTAAAGAATCTACAATAATCAATGAACTGGACAATACTTCTTGAAGAGTTAGACCTGTTTTACATGAAACAAGACCCATATAGAGAGTTGGAATTCTACTAGTGTGTCACCAAGTGTTTTCATGGCTACAAAAACCCTCCAAAAAATTTTCCATGCTCAGATTTTGGAGCCTCCCTTCTATCCACAGGATCTCATCCTTCATTACCGTCAAGTATTCATACTTTTTCCAAAATCCTTATCATTTCATGTAGAGCTTGTGATGCTTTTTTCTAACTCTGATATAAACCTTTTCACTCACAAGCCATATTTTTCCTTGAATTTGCAGCTTTTTCGGTATTCCTTTCAGGAATTGTGCAATCTTGGAAGGCAAGCCAACCTTGAGGAACTGAATTACGCAGTTTTGAGAGGCAGGCTAGCCTTGAGCTTAGAAATTGCACAATCTTGAGGGGCGGGCCTTCCTTGAGCTCAAAAATTGAACAAAAGCTTCCCTTCCCTTATAAATTGTGCAATGCACTTAGCCAAGGACTTTTCCAGTTCCCTGTGGTTTGGAATTGCACAATATTTCTTAGCAGTGTGAGAAACCAGTTTCTCAGAAAAGAAAAAAGAAAAAAAAAAAATCAAATCCTATAAAATAGGAACTCAATAATCAGTTTCCTAAATATTGACACAAGTTTCTACTTTTAGTCGTTCTTCCAAGTGTTTCTCTTTCCTTTATTTTAGGCATGCGCTTTCAATGGGTTTTTCAATGCTTTTCCAAGTAATTTTTACTTTTGTTGTCTTTGCCACTTTTTTTATCGTTTTTTGTTGTTTCGCTTCTATGAGTGTTTTTTCGCTTGTTTATTTTCATGGTTATTAGATATTTACCTTATATTAGCTTGTAGAAGTGTTTTTTTGGTCCTTTGCTCGCTTTTTACAAGCGTCCCATTAGTTTTCTTGTTTTTTACCACTAGTGATCGTTGTTTCAGCAACTTCCTATTTATGTTTGTTTTTCCTTTTTCATGTAGATCTTCTACACTTGATTTGCATTAATTTATCTTTACTTAGTCATATATGAACTCTTACTTGCACTTTCACTCAAGATTTTCCACTTTTCACCCTCTTCTCCAGGCATATATGTATGTCACTTGGTCAGCAGTTTCCATGATAAATTGGGAATTATGGAAGCCCAAGTCTTGAGCTTCATGTGTGGCCTCTAAAACTGCGCAATGTGTAGTACCTAGTTGATCTAAGTATGCATTGTGGAGTTCTAGGGCTCAAGCATGACCCCTTCACAACTGAGACTACGCAATGCGCAGTCTCTCCCTCAATCTTCCTAGGATGAGACTGCACAATGTGCAGTATCAAGCCTCAAGCCTCCCCCTTGACTTTTAATACTACGCAATGCACAGTTCATGAATTCATACTCTTCCCTTAGCCCAGTATTTTCACAATTTTTCCCCTTGGGCTGATGGTTGTTTCTCGGATCTTTCTTTGTGAGTTAATGTGTTGAAGCTCATTTATGCTTTCCATGTGTGCATTTCATTCTTACAGGTACTGCAGTTTTTTAGGACATCTATTGATCGATTACTATCATCGTGGTTCCTAATAGAACTTTCTCTGAGGACACTAGAGAAAGTAGTATCGAAGAGGAATTTGAGAGTACTCCAGTGAACTTTCCAGCTAACTCAGACACTTAGTTGTTTGTAGAGAGAGTCAGACATAACATGGTATAAGGTGAATGAAGTATTATGAGCAAAGAAATTTAAATTATATCTTGCATATTGACAGGTGTATGTCAATGTCCAAATATCAGGGCTACAGAAGGTTGCATACAGGTACCCGATTTTCCCATGTGCGGACATCATAAGCTCGATATTGTCGCATATAGATAATAAGACTATGACTCTCACCGATACCAATGGAAAAAGGCTTGCCTCATTTATGGCACGTGAATATCACCTGATGTATCATCTGCTGATGCCAGATTCATATATGTATTCACACATGCAGTCACCAACTACCTAAGTTTAAAGGATGTTGTCAAAGGTTGGGTGAAAGATCTTTCAAAATTCCACTAGACACCTAGCAATCCTTACAAGGCTAAATGTGTCAAGAAGGCCTATCAGTACTTGATCATATTATGTTTTTGCATCTATGGACAAAGAATACTAAGACCTTTCCAGAAGGTTAGGAATTTTTGCTAAATGAAGTTGTGAACGAAGGGAAACCATTCAACTGGTCGAATCTGTTGGCTCAATAGTTGAGAATCTATGTGAAAAATTCTAAAAACCCTCCCAAAGGTGAGAAAGCTAGATTATACATGTCTTCCAATTTTTTGGATGCAATCTATGCTCAAAATTCATTCCCTTTCATGAGTTAGACCTGGTCACCACGAGAACCTATCATGTATATCTACTGCAAGCTACTTTTCGAGTTCAGATTCAAGGGAGTAATGGAAAATTTGATTGATCACTTCCTCATTCCACTATACAAGTTAATATTTGAGGAAGAGCCACCTTGCATGTCTCGTGAAGCAATGCAAGCAGTGTCGGAGATAGAAAATTGATTTGCTTCACTGGATGGAACCTACCTCAGAGTGTTCGGTGAAAAAAAGCCTCCACATCTTCTTTTGAGGTATGTCACCAACAAGTTGGTCATGCACGAGGCCACTTATTACCTCTCCATTGGGTTTTCAGCAGTTTTTCAAAGGAAGAAGAAAGCACCTTGGCCCACTCTTCCTTTGCAGATCGGATTGTACAACATCAAGAATCTAAAGGCTATTGAGACTGAAGGCAAGGCAATAGATAACTTCGCATTCAGTCGCTTGGAATTCAATGCATATGCTCTGTGGAATTTATGTAAATAACATTTTTTGAGGATTCATTTCTAGTTGTCGAGAGAGACATTCTACAGGAACGAGGAGAAAGAGCTGAAGAAATGTTACCAATTCCTCTAAGTCTCGTGAACCAGTCATCTTCGCAAGAAATTCACAAGTTACTCCGCAAAAGGAAGTCACTCCATAGGCAGAACTAGAAGAAAGTTGCAAACCTATGTGCGAGAAAGGAAAAAGGAAGGTTGCGCATGGCCCAATGGAAGAGTATAGCTACAAGATTAAAGCAAATCCAATCATCCTAAAATCATCCATAACAACAAAAAAGATGAGGGAACAAAGGAGGATGGAAGAAGAACGAAAGTAGAAGGAGGAACATGAGAATAAAATATTGGAAGAGGAAAGGGAAAAGCAAGAAGAAGAATAAAGATAGAAACGAGAAGAAGAAGAAAGGCGGAAGGAGGAGGAAGAAGAAGAAGCGCATAAGTAAGGCGGGGAACAAGAGCAGAACCAACAGCTAGAAGAGGAGAGAAATAAATTACAGGAAAAGGAACTTGCTCAAGAGATTGAGGACTTGATTATAATTCAAGACATGGAGCTGGAGCCGAAATCGTAGAACCAAGATGTTGCATGATGCCAAGCACACAGTCTGTCACCATTCAGTCACCCCCTCCTCCAACAGCAAAGTAAGATCTGAGTGAAGAAGAGGAAATTATTCTTCTTGATGATGGTATAGTCATGGATACGTACAATATTAATTATGATGAACTTTAGAAGAAAAAAAATTACAAGCATGGAATAAATATTTTCAAGACGAGCTCACATCTCCTGCATTTATCAAAAAAAGGGTAATTGTCACAGACACCAGAAGAAATACAATAGCCATTGTTGTAGCCAACTTTGCCTTTGCAGGTGCTTCCAAGTCAAACATAGAGTATCTCATTGCTAAGAATAAACAAATGGAAAATAACTTATAGGCTACAAGGCAAGAAGTAGAACAACTCTGAGCAAAGGTTCAGAAATTCACCTCCACACAAGCATGTCTCGAAGAATTTAAGGCATCCATACTTGGAGAAATATCGGCACTAGGAGAGACTATGTGGAGCCTTTATGAGGAGTTGGTCACCGTTCATAAATAATTTGTTCTATTACATCACATGTATCATAAGTGTAAGGATAATGCCAACAATCTCAAAGTTGTCCACACATTTGTTGTTGTCATGCATAAGTGGTCAATGCAACATAAAGGGGCATTGTCTGAATTGGGAAAGAAAACAAGGCAAAAGGAAAAGTTGGAGAAAGCACAAGTGTGGTTGATCATTCAGAGTAACAAACAACTCACCTCGTTCATTTCCAACATCCAGACTTCATATGCACGATTATACAAAAGCATGGATTTCATGGTGAAATCACATAAGATCCCTTTGGTTGTCTCGCTCACTAAGGCTAAATGTTGAAATCAAGTCAGGGAGGAGGTAGTCAAATAATTGGATTAGCTGAGACAGGTCACCACCATGGAATATTTGGAGGTGAAAATGAGTAATATGTAGAAGTATATTGGTTGCTCTATCAAGATCAACACTATGTTGCTCCTGCTAAAGAAGGAAATTCAGACCGGTTCCAAATCAGTCTACCCGGATGCAATGGAGGCTAGAGTCTACTTCAAGCCTTATCCCATCACATAATTTTGGGAAGTAATCCAAGTTATTCAGGATTTCCTGGACCCAACCACTTTAAGAGAGATCCGCAACTTTCTAGGTCTTGCCAATTTATACCGCAGGTTCGTATTGGGATTCTCTCATATCACACGGCCCCTTAGTGAAGTCACCAAGGGAGGAGAAAAAGAAAAATTATTTTGGTCTGAATCTCAATAGAAGGATTTCGTAGATTTGAAACATCGCCTCTGCTCTACACCAGTTCTCACATTACCATACTTGTAACGATCATTTGAGATCGAGACAGATGCCTCTGACTATGCTATTAGGGCAGTCCTTACTCAACAGGGGAATCCAGTGGCATATCACATTGAGACACTTTCTGAAATAGTCTGGAATTATCTCGGTTACGACAAAGAGATGTATTCCACATAGACCACCAACCCTTGCAGTTCATACAAACATAAGGGAAGTTGCATAATGATCGCCATCAAAACTAGTCCACATGGCTACAACAGTTTCATTTGAAGATCAAGTACAAGAAATGCAGCACCAATAATGATGCAAATGGCCTCAGTCGAACTCTGATCGTGGCACTAACCATCGTGCTCAACTCTTGTGGGCATGAGACTTTTTATTGGCCACTTCTCTATAGAAGCGATCCAGAATTCGGCCACACATACAAGGCACTCTTGGAAGGTAAGCAAGTTCCAAATTTTCACCTCCAAGATGCATTGTTATGTCACATTGGACACCTTTGTGTTCCTTCAAGCGAGCGTGCCAAGATGGTTTCGGAAGCATAATACAGTCCAGTCACTTGGGATTTCGGGGTCGAGAAAATAGTGGCAGTATTGCAGAAGTATTTCTATTGGCCAAAACTTCAACAAGATGTCGAGAAGTACATCAGATCCTACACTGTCTGCATCATTGCAAAACCGGCCATCAAGAATCAAGGTCTCTATACTCTGCCGCCTATCCCTAGTCAACCTTGGGAATCCATCTCCATGGATTACATGTTGAGCCTTCCTTCTACTAAGCATGGAAATGACTATGTTTTTGTGGTCATCGATAGATTCTCGAAGATGGCCATTATGGAGGCCTGCAAGAAGAATATCACAACAGGAGCCACTACTAAACTCTTATTTGAACGAGCGTGGCTACACTTAGTAATCCCATAGTATGTCATCTCAAATCGGGACAACAGGTTCCTCAATAAATTTTGGTCCAGTCTCTAGTCGATGTTGGACACCAAGCTCACCAAGTCCACAACTTTTCATCCTAAAACCGATAGACAGATAGAGGTCGTCAATAGGATTATCATACACATTTTGCACATGTAAAACTCAAAGCATCTAGACACATGGGATAATATCCTCCCCTATGTACAAAATAGCTATAAATGAACTCTCCACAGCTCAACTGGCCACAGCCCCTTTCAGGTGGGCTTGGGATTCCAGCCACTATGTCCCATTGACGTATCGATGACAATCGTAGCTAATCAGGAAGATTCAACTAATGTCTAGTATAAAGATAACAAGGCGAAAAAATTCATTGAGTGCATTCAACAAATCTGTCAACAGTTTCATGACATATTGGACAGAGCCAATGCTAAGTACAAGCAGTGACATGATCAACATCGCGTGGCACACAACTTCCAAGTGGGCGACAAAGTTCGGTTACATTTGTAGAAGGAGCACCTCTCTGGACCCCACTACAAGCTACACCCACTCTAATATGGTCCATATACCATCACCAAGGCCATGGGAGACAATGGTTTTGAGCTTAGCCTTCTCCCATTACTTGGCCTGCACCCAGTGTTCAACGCGGATCGCCTTCAGCCATAATTTCCGCCATAAATGGACATATATGATATTGTAGAACAACTCACCTCGACAAAGTTATATCTATACTACATGGAACTGCCTAAAAAAAATCATATCATGGACACATAACTTAAAAGCACTCACCATCAGAAGATCCAATTGTATCGGGTTGGCAAAGCTTACCAACTCCTTCACCAGGGACTAGGTTCAATAGAAATTTCCCCACCTCATGGAGGCTCTACACGCAATGGGGACCATTTCTTCCTAACGAGGGAGGAATAATCCAGGTGGATATTGGTGGCCACCCACCTATTCCACCTAGTCAATTTGATCAGTTTTCTTATTTACTATTTTTAGCAATTTTTTAGGTCCTGGACTTCTGGAGTCGTTTTGAGGCCCTAAACGGTGTTTTTTAGGCATGATTCATCATTCTATTTTAATCAAATCGCATTAGTGGTTGTAGTCCTAGAAGATATATTTCCAACGAGGTATCATACATGCCAAACAAAGATAATATGACCAAATTACGACCTAGGAAAGTTGGTTGTGAAACTAAACCCAACGAGGCCCATAAAATCTTGGTGTTACATCTCCTTGGGTTAGGGTTTTGGTTATTTAGGGTTTTTTTTTATTGTTCAATAATAAAAAGGCTCTTGAGCCTCATTTTAACACTGTCTAGAGGCATGCTGCCACCACATCTCTTCTCATATATAAGCTACCATTGCCCGAGCTAGTTTGTTTTCCATTCTGTCTATAAGCATTTTTCAGTATTTGATATTAATGAAATGAAGTGTTATTCCTCCTGCATCTCTACGTTTATGTTTATTTCTATATTTTATTGTGTTCCTACATAAGTCCAGATCAGTGGTATCAAAGTGATCTCCTCTTTCTCGAACTTTATTTGCATGTCCCCAACGAGGTCAGGGTATAAGGGGTTAGGGCTCGATCTGGTTGAACCTTTGCCAGATAAGCCTCGCAAACCCCAATGGCCTCCCATAGTGAAATAAAATAAAGATGAGGGAGCAAGAGATCCTATCCAAATATTTCTTGAGGATGCCCTCGGGAAACAAAGGTACACGTTGATGGGTAACTTTTCCTAGATCCTTCAATGACTACCCACTGGTAGCACATCTTCATCCATCAGTGACTCTGGAGGCACCCACTCCTTTCAAGGTACAAGTAAACTTTGGCATTCCCATATTTGAGGGCCAAATAGATGCAGAAGTCGTAGATAAATGGATGAATTTGTTGGAAGGGTTTTTTTCGGACCATGAGTTCTCTGATCGAGAAAATATTACCTTTGCGCTCCTCAAAGTTGCCCCCCATGTCAAAGATTAGTGGGAAACCTACCGTGAACAGAGGAATGAGGAATAACCCTCACTTTTTTTAGTCGCACCCACTTGGAATTCATTTCGAGACGGAATCAAGGAACAACATTACCCCATGGGGAGCTATTAGGACAAGTACATCCAATGGACCACGCTGTGGCAGCAAAGGGATCAAGATGTGCACGAGCTGACAAATTTGTTACATACCCTGGGCACAAATTTGGGTATTAAAGATTCCGAGAAACACTTGGTGCTCAAGTACCGCAATTTTTTGCACAGATACATTTGGGAGTAAATGGAATTCCTCGACATTACCTCGCTTGGCACGGCATATCGATATGTCGCCAAGATCGAGTAGACATTTAAGCAGAAGAAGCGAGACTTTGGATCCACAAATCTAAAGCCAGGGAAAGGTGCCCCCAAACTGCAAAACAAGGGGCAAAGCCAAAGCGGGGCCACTCAGGACAACTTGCTAAAGGATCAAGTGAAGAACAACACCACAAAGTCAAATAAGGACATGGGCTAGCGGTGTGAATTCCATAAAAGCTCCACTCACAACACAAGTGAGTGTCGGTCCAAACAGTTATTGGTGGATGAGCTGAAGGAATTTGAATCAAATGCATGTTTTGATTCTGAGTCAGAACTGGACAAGGGGAATGAAAAACGGAAGCAAAGCATTTATGCAGAACCCAGTGCCACCATTGTCACCACCAAGATCCAGAAGGAGGAACCCGAAGATCTAGAGGAGGGGGAGCGCCTCTTCCATTCCCAGTTGTGGGTGAAGGTTTCTCCACTGTAATTCATTGTCGATAGCGGAAACCAAAAGAACTTCATTTCAGCATAGGTCATGAAGCAGCTCAGCCTACCGAACACAGCACACCCATAGTCGTATACCATCAGGTGGCTTCACCAAGGAAGAGATCTCCTCGTCATCCAGTAGTGTCACCTTCCCTAAAGCATCAAGCCCTTCACGAATGAGGTACTGTGTGATATTGTTCATGTTTAAGTTTCTGATGTATTATTAGGCCAACCATACTTGTGTAAAATACATGTTGTGTATGATTTTAGGCCTCGTTCTATTATTATTACTTTGGGAAATAAGTTTTACAAGATACCAGAAGTAGTACCGCCTTCTACCATCCCTTTGATTACTGCAAATAAATGCAATAAGATTATTTCCCAAACCAGGAAATTTGTTTTCATTATGGTTTGCCCACAAGGAAATAAGAACATTGTAGTTGCAACCTCCAAACAAATCTCCCCTGCACAACAGAAGTAGATAGACAAAGCCATGGAGGAATACAAGGACATTTTCTCCTCACCCACAGAGGTTCCTCTACACTATCAAGTCAAGCACTCCATTGATATGACCCCAAGTGCATCGCTACCTAATGGACCTATCTATTGACGTTATGTTCTATAAAATGATGAAATCAAGAGACAAATCCAAGAGCTATTGCAGAAAGGTCACATCAAGCCAAGCTCCTCACCCTCTGGGAGCCCGACCGTGTTGGTACAGAAGAAGGACAGAAGCTGGATACTCTGTATAGACTATAAAGCGTTGAATAAGATCACAATTTGGAATAGATATCCAATCGCACAGGTCGATGACCTCCTGGACTAGCTCAGGGGGGCCAAATATTTTAGCAAGAGCGACTTGAAGTCTGGGTATCACCAAGTACCAATCAAAGCCTCTGATGTGTGGAATATTTTCTTCAAAGCCGAGGAGGGCCTCTTCGAATGGCTATTCATGCCTTTTATTTTGACAAATTCTCCCGAATCCTTCATGCATATGATGGAAGAAATCTTATGACCATTCACCAACTCATTTTTGGTGGTGTACTTGGATGGCATCCTGATCTTTAGCCAGACTTGGGAAGAGCGCCTCCACCACATCCGACGAGTCCTCCAAACATTGCAACAACACAAGTTGTGTGCCAATTTGGAGAAGTGCGCCTTTGGCATGACCCAAGTTCAATATGTGGGATAAATTTTTGATGAGTGAGGGGTGCATGTGGATCCAGCCAAGATCGAATTCATTCGGGATTGGCCAGCCCCAACCACTCTAACAGAGCTCCGCAAATTTTTAAGTCTTTCAAATTTCTATTACAGGTTCGTGGTGGGATTCTCTTATATTGCTTGGCCCTTGAGTCATGTCATCAAGGGAGGAGCGAACGCAAAATTATTTTGGTATGAATCTCAACAGAAGGTGTTCATAGAGTTGAAACATCACCTTTTCTATCCACTAGTGCTCACATTACAAGATTTGCAACAACCATTTGAAATCGAGACATATTCCTCTGACTATTCTATTGGGGAAGTCCTTACTCAATAGGGGTATCCAGTGGCATATCACAGTGAGACACTTTTCGACACAGTCCGGAAGTATCCCACTTATGAAAAAGAGTTTTATTCCATTGTGTAGGCTTGCCGACAATGGAAGCATTAAATTTTGGGTAAGGAAACGGCCATCCACACTAACCACCGACCCCTGCAGTTCATACAGACACAAGGGAAGTTGCAGAATGATCACCATCGGAATTGGTCCACATACCTGCAACAGTTTCATTTGAACATCAAGTACAAGAAGGATAGCACCAATGATGTTGTAGACTGCCTCAGTAGACCACCAATCATGGTGCTAACCACTGTTCTCAACTCTTGTGGGCACAAGACTTTCGATTGCTTGCTTCTCTATAGAAGCGATCCAAAATTCGGCCACACATACAAGACACTCTTGGAAGGTAAGAAAGTTCTAAATTTTCACCTCTAAAATGCATTGTTATGTCACCTGGGACACATTTGTGTTCCTTCATGAGAGCGTGCCAGGATGATATGGGAAGCACACTACAGTCAGGTTGTTTGGCATTTTGGGGTCAAGAAAACAGTGTAAATACTTCATAATTATTTATATTGGCTGAAACTTCGACAGGATATCGGGAAGTACATCAGATCATGCACTACCTGCGCCATTGACAAACTGACCATCAAGAAGCAAGGTCTCTATACTCCACTGCCTACCCCTAGCCGACCTTGGGAATCCATATCCATGGATTACATGTCAGGCCTTCCTTCTACTAATCATGGTGATGACTGTGTTTTTTTGGTCATCGATAGATTCTCAAAGATGGCCATTATGGCGGCCTACAAGAAGAATATCACAGCAGGAGCCACTACTAAACTCTTCTTTGAATGAGTGTGGGCACACTTTGGGATCACATAGTATATCATATCAGATCGGGACAGTAGGTTCCTCAGTACATTTTGGTCCATTCTCTGGTCAATGCTAGACACCAAGCTCACCAAGTCCATAGTTTTCCATCCCCAAACCGATGGACAGACAGAGGTCATCAACAGGATGATCATACAGATTATGCGCATGTACAACTGAAAGCATCCATGCACATGGGATGAGAGCCTACCCTATTTACAACATAACTATAAATGGGCTCTCCATAGCTCAACCAGCCACAGCCCCTTTCAGGTGGGTTTGGGATTCCCGCCACTATGTCCCATTGACGTAACCATGCCATTTGTGGCTACTCAGGCAGATTTGACTCATTTCCAATCTAAAGATAAGAAGGCGAAAAACTTCATCGAGCACATTCAAAAAAAAAATTAATAGGGTCAAGACATATTGGACAGAGTTAATGCTAAGTACAAGCAGTGACATGATCAACATCAGGTGCCACACAACTTCCAAGTGAGCGACAAAGTTTGGTTACATTTGCAGAGGGAGCACCTCTTTGGACCCCATCGCAAGCTACGCCCACTCTAATATGTTCCATATACCATCACCAAGGTCATGGGAGACAATTATTTTTAGCTTAGCATTCCCCCATTCCTTGGCTTGCACCCAATTTTCAATGTGGATCGCCTTCGGCCATAATTTCCTCCATTACTGGACACATCCAACATTGGAGAACAACTCTCCTCAGTAGATTTAAATATAGAGTGCATGTAATAGGCTTCAACCGATCAGATCATGGACACAAAACTTTAAATCCCTCGCTAGAAGAAGATCCAAATGTATTGGGTTGTCAAAGCTGGCCAACTCCTTCACCAGGGAAAGTGGTTCATCGGGGACCAGGTTCCACAGAAATTTTCCCACATCATGGCGGCTCTACACGTAATGGGTACCATTGCTTCCTGAGCGTAGAGGAATGATCTAGGTGGATATTGGTGGCCACCTGCCTATTCCACCTAGTCATTTTCATTAGTTTTCTTATTTACTATTTTTAGCATATTTTCGGGTCCTGAACTTCCTGAGCTATTTTGAGGCGCTAAACAATGTTTTTTGGGCATGATTGATTTTCCAATTTGGATTATATAATGTTATTTTTTTTATTCCTCGAAGAGATATTTTCAACGAGGTATCATATTCTCCAAATGGAGATAATATGACCAAGTTACGACCCCGGGAAGTTGGTTTCCCAACTAACCCCAATAGGGCCCATAAAATCTTGGTGTTACATCTCCTTGGGTTAGGGTTTTGGTTGTTTATGATTTTCTCTTATTTTTCAATAATAAAAATTCCCTTGAGCCTCATTGTAACACAATTCAGAGGCATGTATCCACCACATCTCTTCTCAGAGATAAGCTACCATTGCCCAAGCTAGTTTGTTTTCCATTCTCTCTATAAGCATTTTTTAGTATTTTATATTAATGAAATGAAGTGTTATTCATGTTGCATCTCTGTGTTTATGTTTATTTTTATATTTTATTGTGTTCCTACATAATTCTGTATCAGTGGTATCAAATAAGGTTGCTCTTTCTGGATCTTTCTTTGCATGTCCCCAACGACGTCAGGGTATAAGGAGTAAGGGCTTGATTATGTTGAACCTTTGCAAGATGATGAGGGAGAAAGAGATCCTACCAAAATATTTCTCACGAAGGCCTCAAGAAACAAAGGAACACGATGAAGGATAACTTTTCCCATATGCTTCAATGACTACCCACCAACGGTGCATCTTCATCCAACAGCCACTCTGGAGGCGCCACTCCTTTCAAGGTACAAGTAAAATTTGACATTCACATATTTGAGGGACAAAAATATACAGACATCGTAGATAGATGCTTGAATTTGATGGAAGGGTATTTTTCGAGCCATTGTTTCTCCAATTGAGAAAATATTACCTTTTCGCTCCTCAAAGCCGCCCCCCATGTCAAAAATTGGTGGGAGACCTATTGTGACTAGAGGGATGATGAATAACCCTCACTTTTTTCAGCCGCACCCACTTGGAATTTGTTCCAAGATGGCAACAAGGAACAATATTACCCCATGGGGATCAATGAGGACAAGTACATCCAATGGACCATGCTGCGGTAGCAAAGGGATAAAAATGTGCACAAGCTGACGAATTTGTTTCATACCTTGTGCACAAAGTTGGGTATTAAATATTCAAAGAAACACTTGGTGATCAAGTACCACAGTTGTTTGCACAGATACATTCAGGACTAAATGGATTTCCTCAACATTACCTCGCTTGGCATGGCATATCAATATGCTGCCATGATCGAGCAGAAATCGAAGCAGAATAAGCGAGACTTTGAATCCACAAATCTGAAACCAGTGAAAGGTACCCCCAAACCACAAAATAAGGGGCAAAGCCAAAGCAGGGCCACTCAGGGCAACCCACCGAAGCAGCAAGCGAAGAACAACACCACAAAGCCAAATAAGGACACGGGGAAGTGGTGTGAATTCCATAAAAGCTCCACTCACAACACAAGTGAGTGTTGGGCCAAACAATCATTGATGGTCAAGTTGAAGGCTTCTGAATCAGATGCATGTTCTGATTTTGATTCAGAACCAGACAAGGAAAATGACAAAGGGAAGCAAATCATTCATGTGGAACACCATTAAAAGGCATGCAGCCACCACATCTCTTCTCAGAGATAAGCTACCATCGCTCGAGCTAGTTTGTTTTCCATTATGTCTATAAGCATTTTTTCAGTGTTTGATATTAATGAAATGAAGTGTTATTCATCCTGCATCTCTACATTTATGTTTATTTCTATATTTTATTGCGTTCATGCGTAAGTCTATACCAGTGGTATCAGAGTGGTCTCCTCTTTCTTGAATTTTATTTGCATGTCCCCAACGAGGTCGGGGTATAAGGGGTTAGGGCTCGATCTAGTTGAACCTTTGCAATATCAGCCTCGCAAACCCCAACGGCCTCCCATAGCGGAATAAAATAAAGATGAGGGAGCAGGAGATCTTATCAAAATATTTCTTGATGAGGCCCTATAGAAATAAAGGTACATGTTGATGGGTAACTTTTCCCAGATCCTTCAATGACTACCCACCAGCGGTGCATATTCATCCATCAACCACTCTGGAGGCGCCACTCCTTTCAAGGTACAATTAAACTTTGACATTCCCATATTTGAGGGAAAAATAGATGTAGATTCCATAGGTAAATGGATGAATTTGTTGAATTTGTTGGAAGGGTATTTTTCGGTCCATGATTTCTCTAATCAAGAAAATATTACCTTTTCACTCCTCGAGGTCACCCCCCATGTCAAATATTGGTGGGAAACCTACTGTGAACAGAGGAATGAGGAAGAACCCTCGCTTTTTTCAGTCGCACCCACTTGGAATTAGTTTTGAGACGGCATCAAGGAACAATATTACCCTTTGGGGAGCTATGAGGACAAGTACATATAATGGACCACGCTATGACAGCAAAGGGATAAAGATGTGCACGAGCTGACAAATTTGTTCCATACCCTACGCACAAATTTGGGTATTAAAGATTCGAAGAAACACTTGGTGCTCAAGTACTGCAGCTTTTTTCACAGATACATTCAGGAGTAAATGGATTTCCTTGACATTACCTCGCTTGGCACGGCATATCGATATGCCACCAAGATCGAGCATAAATTTAAGCAGAAGAAGCGAGACTTTGGATCCACAAATTTGAAGCCAGGGAAAAGTGCCCCCAAATTGCAAAACAAGGGGAAAATCCAAAGCGGGGTCACTCAGGACAACCCACTGAAGGAGAAAGCGAAGAAAAACACCACAAATCCAAATAAGGACGTGGGGAAGTGGTGTGAATTCCATAAAAGCTCCACTCACAACACAAGTGAGTGTCAGTCCAAACAGTCATTGGTGGATGAGTTGAAGGAAATCGAATAAAATGCATGTTCTGATTATGATTCATAACTAGACAAGGGGAATGACAAAAGGAAGCAAATAATTGATGCGGAACCTAGTGCCACCATTTTCACCACCAAGATCCAGAAGGAGGAACCCGAAGTTCTAGAGGAGGGGGAGCACCTCTTCCATTCCCAGATGTGGGTGAAGGGTTCTCCACTGCAATTCATTGTAGATAGCAGAAACCAAAAGAAACCCATTTCATCATAGGTCGTGAAGCAGCTTGGCCTACCAACCACAGCACACTTGCAGTCGTATACCATCATGTGGATTCACCAAGGAAGAGATATCCTCATCAGCTAGTAGTGTCGCCTTCCCTACAGCATCAAGTCGTTCACGGATGAGGTATTGTGTGATATTTTTCATGTCGAAGTTTCTGATGTATTATTAGGCCAACCATACTTGTGGAAAATACATGTTGTGTTTGATTCTAGGCCTCGTTCTATTATTATTACTTTGGGAAATAAGTTGTACAGGATACCATAAGTAGTATTGCCTTCTGCCATCTCTTTTTTTACTGCAAATCAATGCAGTAAGATTATTTCCCAAACCAGGAAATTTTTTTCATTACGGTTTACCTATAAAAAAAGAAGAACATTGTGGTTGCAGCCTCCAAACAAAGATCCCCTGCACAGCAGCAAGGGATAGACAAAGTAGTGGAGGAATACAAGGATATTTTCTCCTCACCCACAGGGGTTCCTCTACATTATCAGTTCAAGCACTCCATTGATCTGACCCTAGGCGCGTCACTACCTAATGGGCCTATCTATCGACGCTCTGTTCTGGAAAATGATGAAATAAAGAGACAGATCAAAGAGTTGTTGCATAAATGTCACATCAGGCCAAGCTCCTCACCCTGTGGGAGCCCGATCATGTTGGTACAGAAGTTGGACACTCTGTATTGACTATCGAGCATTGAACAAGATCATAGTCAGGAATAGGTATCTAATTGCACAGATCGATGACCTCCTGGACTAGCTCGGGGGGGGGGAATATTTCTACAAGAGTGACTTGAAGTCTGGGTATCACCAGGTACCAATAAAACCCTCTGATGTGTGCAAGACAGCCTTCAAAGCCAAGGAGGGCCTCTTTTAATGGTTATTCATGCCTTTCGGTTTGAAAAATGCTCCCAAAAACTTCATGCAGATGATGGATGAAATATTATAGCCATTCAACAACTCATTTGTGGTGGTGTACGTGGATGACATCCTAATATTCAGCCAGACTTGGGAAGAGAACCTCCACCACATCTTACGGGTCCTCCAAACACTGCAGCAACACAAGTTGTGTGCCAATTTGGAGAAGTGCACTTTTGACATGACCTAGGTTTAGTATGTGGGATAAATTATTGATGAGTGAGGGGTGCATGTGGATCCAGCCAAGATTTAAGTCATTCGGGATTGACCAGCCCCAAACACTCTAATGGAGCTCTGCAAATTTTTGGGTCTTGCCAATTTCTACTGCATGTTCGTGTTGGGATTCTCTCATATCGCTTGGCCCATGAGTCATGTTACTAAGGGAGGAGCGAAAGAAAAATTATTTTGGTATGAATCTCAACAGAAGGCATTCTTAGATTTGAAACATCGCCTTTTCTCTCCACTAGTGCTCACATTACCAGACTTGTAACAACCATTTAAAATCGAGACAAATGCCTCTGACTATGCTATTGGGGCAGTCCTTACTCAATAGGGGCATCAAGTGGCATATCATAGTGAGACACTTTCTAACACAGTCTGGAAGTATCCCACTCATGAAAACGAGTTGTGTGCCATTGTGTAGGCATGCCAACAATGGAAGCATTACATTTTGGGTAAGGAAACAGTCATCCACACTGACCACCGACCCCTGCAATTCATACAGACACAAGGGAAGTTGCAGAATGATCACCATCAGAATTGGTCCACATACCTGCAATAGTTTCATTTGAATATCAAGTATAAGAAGGAAAGTACCAATGATGTTTTATACTGACTTAGTAGACCACTGATCGCGAAGCTAACCACTGTGCTCAACTCTTGTGGGCAATATACTTACGATTTACTGCTTCTCTACAGAAGCGATCCAAAATTCGGCCACACATACAAGGCACTATTGGAAGGTAAGCAAGTTCTAAATTTTCACCTCTAGGATGCACTTTTATGTCACCTGGGACACCTTTGTGTTCCTTCATGAGAGCGTGCCAAGATGGTTTGGGAAGCACACTACAGTTAGGTTTTTGGGCATTTTGGGATCGAGAAAATAGTGGAAATAATGCAGAAGTATTTATATTGGCCGAAACTTTGAGAGGATGTCGAGAAGTACATCAGATCATGCACTACCTGCACCATTTCCAAACCGACCATCAAGAAGCAAGTTCTCTATAATCCACTACCTACCCCTATTCAACCTTGGGAATCCATATCCATGGATTACATGTCAGGCCTTCCTTCTACTAAGCATGGTGACGACTGTGTTTTTTTGGTTGTCGATAGATTCTCAAAGATGGCCATTATGGCTGCTTTCAAGAAGAATATCACTGCAGGAGCCGCTACTAAACTCTTCTTTGAACGAGTGTGGATACACTTTGGGATCCCATAGTCTATCATCTCATATCATGACAATAGGTTCCTCAGTACATTTTGGTCCAGTCTCTGGTCAATGCTGGACACCAAGCTCACCAATTCCACAGCTTTCCATCCCCAAAACGATGGACAGACAGAGGTCATCAACAGGATGATCGTACACATTATGCACATGTACAACTCAAATCATCCATGAATATGGGATGAGAGCCTCCCCTATGTACAACACAACTATAAACGAGCTCTCCACATCTCAACCGGACACAGCCCCTTTCAGGTGGGCTTGGGATTCCCGCCACTATGTCCCATTGATGTAGGCATGCCATTTGTGGCTACTCAGGTAGATTTGGCTCATGTCCAATATGAAGATAACTAGGCGAAAAAATTCATTGAGCACATTCAACACATCTGTTAACAAGTTCATGACATATTGTTTAGAGCCAATGCTAATTACAAGCAGCGACATGAACAACATCAGGTGCCACACAGTTTCCAGGTGGGCGATAAAGTTTGGTTACATTTGCAGAAGGAGCGCCTCTTTGGACCCCATCGCAAGCTATTCCCGCTCCAATATGGTCCATATACAATCACCAAGGCCATGGGAGACAATTATTTTGAGCTTAGCATTCCTCCATTCCTTGGCTTGCATCCAGTGTTCAACATGGATCGCCTTCGTCCATAATTTCTCCCATTACTGGACACATCCGACATTGGAGAACAACTCTCCCCAGTAGATTTAAATCTAGATTTATTGGAATAGTCTGCAACCGATCATATCATGGACACAAAACTTTAAATCCCTTTCTAGAAGAAGATCCAAATGTATCGGGTTGTCAAAGATGGCCAACTCCTTCACCGGGGAAAGTGGTTCACTAGGGACCAGGTTCAACAGAAATTTCCCCACCTCATGAAGGCTCTACATGTAATGGGGACCATTGCTTCCTGAGGGTGGAGGAATAATCCAGGTGGATATTGGTGGCCACCCACCTATTCCACCTAGTCATTTTCATCAATTTTCTTATTTACTATTTTTAGCAGTTTTTTGGGTCCGTAACTTCCTGAAATGTTTTGAGGCCCTAAACAATGTTTTTCAAGCATGATTTATTTGGTTATTTGGAAAAAATAATGTTAGTATTTTTATTCCTTGGAGATATATTTCCAACGAGGTATCATATGTGCCAAACGGAGATAATATGACCAAGTTACAACCCCGAGAAGTTGGCTGCCCAACTAACCCCAACAGGGCCCATAAACTCTTGGTGATACATCTCCTCGAGTTAGGGCTTTGGTTTTTTAGGGTTTTCTCTTATTTTTCAATAACAAAACGGCCCTTGAGCCTCATTTTATCACAATTCAGAGGCATGTATCCACCACATCTCTTCTCAGAGATAAGCTACCATCGCCCGAGTTAGTTTGTTTTCTATTCTCTCTATAAGCATTTTTTAGTATTTGATATTAATGAAATGAAGTGTTATTCATGTTGCATCTCTGTTTTTATGTTTATTTCTATATTTTATTGTGTTCATGCATAAGTCTGTATCAGTGGTATCAGAGCAGTCTTCTCTTTTTGGATCTTTCTTTGCATGTACCTAACAAGGTCGGGGTATAAGGAGTTAGGGCTCGCTCTGGTTGAACCTTTGCAAAATCAGTATCACAAACTCTGATGGCCTCTCATGGTGGAAGAAAAGAAACACGAGGGAGCAAGAGATCCTATCAAAATATTGCTCAAGAGGGCCTTGAGAAATAAAGGAATGCAATGAAGGATAACTTTTCTCAGATCCTTCAATGACTACCCACCGATGTGCATCTTCATCCAGCAGCCACTCTAGAGGCACCACTCCTTTCAAGGTATATGTAAACTTTTACATTCCCATATTTGAGAGCTAAATAGATATATGCATCGTAGATAGATAGTTGAATTTGCTGGAAGGGTATTTTTCGGTCCATGATTTCTCCAATCGAGAAAAGATTACCTTTGCGCTCTGCAAAGTCGCCCCCCATGTCAAATATTGGTAGGAAACCTATTGTGAACAGAGGGATGATGAAGAACCCTCAATTTTTTCAGCAGCACCCACTTGGAATTTGTTCTGAGACAACATCAAAGAACAATATTACCCCATGGGGATCAATGAGGACAACTACATCCAATGAACCATGTTGCGGCAGCAAATGGATCAAGATGTGCACAAGCTGATGAATTTATTCCATACCTTGTGCACAAAATTGGGTATTAAATATTCAAAGAAACACTTGGTGCTCAAGTACCACAGTTGTTTGCACAGATACATTCAGGAGGAAATGGAGTTCCTTAGCATTACCTCGCTTAGTACGGCATATCGTTATGTCGCCGTGATCGATCAGAAATATAAGCATAAGAATCGAGACTTTGGATCCGCAAATATGAAGCCAGGAATAGGTACCCCCAAGCCACAAAACAAGGGGCAAAGCCAAACCAGGGCCACTCAGGACAACCCACTGAAACAGCAAGTGAAGAAAAATACCACAAAGACAAAGAATGAAATGAGGAAGTGGTGTGAATTCCATAAAAGCTCCACTCACAACACAAGTGAGTGTCGGGCCAAACAGTCATTGGTGGTCGAGCTAAAGGCATCCGAATCATATGCATGTTCTGATTCTGAGTTAGAACTAGACAAGGGAAATGATAAGGAAGTAAATCATTCATGTGGAACCCAGTGCCACCGTTGCCACCACGAAGATCTAGAAGGAGGAACCCGAAGATCCAGAGGAGGGGGGCGCCTCTTCCATTCCCATATGTGGGTGAAAGGTTCTCCACTGTAATTTTTTGTCGATAGCTCAAACCAAAAGAACCTTATTTCACCAGTGGTCGTGAAGCGGCTCAGCCTACCGACCACAACACACCTACAACCATATACCATCGAGTGGCTTTACTAAGGAAGATATCTTTGCGTCATCCAGTAGTGTCACCTCCCCTACAACATCAAGCCCTTCACGGATGAGGTACTGTGTACTATTTATCATGTTGAAGTTTTTGATGTATTATTAGGCCAACCATACTTATGGAAGAGACATGTTGTTTATAAGTATAGGAATCGTTCTGTTATTATTACTTTGGGAAATAAGTTGTACAGGATATCGTAGGTAGTACCACCTTCCGCCATCTCTTTGATCACTGCAAAGCAATGCAGTAAGATTATTTCCCAAACCAGGAAATTTATTTTCATTATGATTCATAACTAGACAAGGGGAATGACAAAAGGAAGCAAAGCATTGATGCAGAACCCAGTGCCACCATTTCCACCACCAATATCCAAAAGGAGGAACCCGAAGATCTAGAGGAGGGGGAGTGCCTCTTCCATTCCCAAATGTGGGTGAAGGGTTCTCCACTGCAATTCATTGTCGATAGCAGAAACCAAAAGAACCTCATTTTAGCATAGGTCGTGAAGCAGCTCGTCCTACCGACCACAGCACACCTGCAGTCGTATACCATCATGTGGCTTCACCGAGGAAGAGATATCCTCATTAGCTAGTAGTGTCGCCTTCCCTACAGCATCAAGCCGTTCACGGATGAGGTATTGTGTGATATTTTTCATGTCGAAGTTTCTGATGTATTATTAGGCCAACCATAATTGTGGAAAATACATGTTGTGTACAAGTCTAGGCCTTTTTCTGTTATTATTACTTTGGGAAATAAGTTGTACAGGATACCGTAAGTAGTACTGCCTTCCACCATCTCTTTGTTTACTGCAAATAAATGCAATAAGATTATTTCCCAAACCAGGAAATTTATTTTCATTATGATTCACCCATAGGGAAAGAAGAAGATTGTGGCTAAAGCCTCCAAACAAAGCTCCCTTGCACCGCAGCAACAAATCGACAAAGTCATGGAGGAATACAAGAACATTTTCTCCTCACCCGCAGGGGTTCCTCTACACTGTCAAGTCAAGCACTCCATTGATCTAACCCTAGGCACACCACTTCCTAATGGGCCGATCTATTGGCACTCTGTTGTGGAAAATGATGAAATCAAGAGATAGATCTAAGAGTTGTTGCAGAAAGGGCACATCAGGCCAAGCTCCTCACCATATGGGAGCCCGATCGTGTTGCTACAGAAGAAGGACAGTAGTTGAAGACTCTGTATTGACTATCGGGCACTGAACA
Organism: Pinus albicaulis; assembly: GCA_034641835.2. Classification (NCBI taxonomy): domain Eukaryota; kingdom Viridiplantae; phylum Streptophyta; class Pinopsida; order Pinales; family Pinaceae; genus Pinus; species Pinus albicaulis. Next base: position 563,622,984 of record CM076574.1, read on the forward strand.
AGATCATAGTCCAGAATAGGTATCTAATCCCACGGATTGATGACCTCCTAGACCAGCTCAGGGGAGCCAAATATTTCATAAAAATCGACTTGAAGTAGTATGGGTATCACCAGTTACCAATCGAACCCTCCGATGTGTAGAAGACTGCTCTCAGAGGCAAGGAGGGCCTCTTCGAATGGATATTCATGCCTTTTGATTTGAAGAATTCTCCCACAACCTTCATATGGCTGATGGATGACATCTTGTAGCCATTCACCAACTCTTTTGTGGTGGTGTACTTAGATGACATCCTGGTATTCAGCTAGAATTGGGAAGAGCACCTCCACCACATCCGACAGGTCCTCCAAACACTGCGGCAACACAATTTGTGCGCCAATTTTGGAGAAGTGCACTTTTTGCATGACCCAAGTTCAGTATCTTGGATACATTATTGATGAGCGGGGGGTGCATGTGGATCCATCAAAGATTCAAGTCATTCGATATTGGACAGCCCTAACCACTCTAACAGAGCTCCACATATTTCTGTGTCTTGCCAATTTCTACCGTAGGTTCATGTTGGGATTCTTTCATATCACTTGGCCCTTGAGTCAAGTCACCAAGAGAGGAGCGAAAGAAAAATTATTTTGGTCTAAATCTCAATAGAAGGCATTCATAGAGTTGAAACATCGCCTCTACTCTGCACCAATGCTCACATTACCAGACTTGCAACAACTATTTGAGATCGAGACATATGCTTTTGACTATGTTATTGGGGCAATCCTTACTCAATAGGGGCATCCAGTGGCATATCATAGTGAGACACTTTCCAACACAATCCAGAAGTATCCCACTTATGACAAAGAGATGTATTCCATTGGGCAGCCTTGTCGAAAATGGAAGCATTACATTTTGGGGAAGGAAACAGTCATCCACATAGACCATCGACCCCTGCAGTTCATATAGACACAAGGGAAATTGCAAAACTATCGCCATCGTAAGTGGTCCACATACCTGCAATAGTTTCATTTGAACATCAAGTACAAGAAGGGAAGCACTAATAATGTTGCAGAATGCCTTATCCCACCACCGATCATGGGGCTAACCATCGTGCAAGGGAGGAAAATTACACACTCTTGCGTGCATGTCTATGTGTGTGTGTGCGCGCACATATACACCCTATGTAAATTGATTTTAACTTCAATTTTATTAAATACTACGAGAGATATGAAAATTTTAAATATAAATCTCTCATTGTTAATTACTTACAATGAAAACATGTAACTTCGCTTAAATATTGTATTTTGCTACACTTACTAATCAATAACATATTTTTCAACTAAACTATAATACACACACACAGAATTAGAAAACCTTTCATAATGTATTTGTCAAACTAGCAGTGGGGATACCCGTTGGTGGTTGTTATCTGCAGATGCAGGTTGACTGATTGCCATTGATCAAGGAAAACTGTGCCACTTGGAATTACTTGTTGGTGATCTGTAAGGGGGTAGGATTTCACTCATGCTAGATGTCTCTAGGTATTAGGCCATTAATGTATTTCTTACATATGAGGAAGATGAGCTCTTAACCAAGCAGAAGCAGTTTTAGGGTATACTCCAGGTTGGACTGAATTATAATTTAATAGCAAATATGTGACAATTAACAATTACTAACTTGGGTTTTAGTAGTTTATCATGACAACTAAAGTCTCATTCCCAAAAAAATTAATAAATCCTCAAAGTGGCATGCTTTAAAATACAATTTTATTGATTTTAATCAATCTAATAAAAAAACTTAAATATTATCTAGAGGAATTGGCAACTAGGCCAACCTTGTACTTACGTGACACGGGGTCGATTCCAACTACTACCACTATAACCTCTAGGCATGTACATATGCCGCTTTCGCACACAGGTAAATTGGGGTAATTTGAACAACAAACCTCCTCACACACAATACTTCATTTACACAACCATTGCCAGTTGAGTTGCAACCCCCCCAGTGGACTTTAAATCTAATAAATATAAATAAATCATAATCTTCAGTTTGAAAATTTATAATTTAAATAAATAAATAAATAAAATAAATATAGAGGGAAAAACTATTTTATTTACTAAAAATGAAGGATAACTAATATTGAGGAATATTTATCTATCACCTAACACAAATAATGATGGGTCTATGTCATGTACCTTCATTCTTAAAAAATAAATAAATAAATAAATCTTGCTCATTTGCTATTATGATAATAATTATGTGTCTATTGTTATGAAGATTGTAGCACAATAACATATAAATCTTAAACCATATATATATATATATATACATAGGTGTTCATAACTTAAATACACACCCTTATACGTATATCCCTCAGATAATCTACATGTAACTATGTATGTCTCACATCATTTAAGATTTCATCGTTTATGCAAGATTCTTATGTTATCATTCAATTAATGTTGCATATCTTATGAAGCCCTTGGTGAATCCTTTATTCATTTTATTTTAAAAAACACTGCTCAATAGAACCAGACGTTACTGGTTCAGATACCAATTTGCTACAGGGGCTTCAACGTGAAGCTTTCTTTTGACCAATCTCATGCTTTGTTGAGTTTCTTTTATGTGATCAATACACGAACCCATACACTAACCTCTGGTGCTTCACACACTAGCGTCCTTCACAAGACCTCTTGTCTTCAACGAACTGGTGTTCCTCAGACCTCGGTGAACCTCGTGTCTCACAGATACTACCTCAACATAAAATTTTCACACAAGTCAAAAAATACAAATGTACTTAGGTAAATTTTTCAACTCAGAAATGGATACTCCTTTATTTATGAAGATCTTATTGCAAATTTTCACATGGAGAAATTCTAAATCTCTATCTCATAAGTAGATTGTTAAGGCATTTATCAGCTGTTACAACTTGGTAAACAAGAAGCTATCTGAAGGCTACTTGGCCTTTCACAGACTCTGTCTCAAAACTTGAACTTCTTAAAACACATTGACTGACGCAAACCCTATGAATCTAGCCGCTTTAGGTTCTCACCAAAGCTCTCACTCTGATGCACAGGCTTCTCAGATTCGGACTCTAAAGAGATAGAAGATTCCCACAGCAAGAACTTATTTCTCCGACTCAAACTCCAAACTCCAAATCTGAATGTCTCGAATGAGCCTAACTCCCTCCTTATATAGAATATTGAGGGGACAAACATCCGACAATCGGACAGACAAATTAAGTACTATCCTCCATCAGTCATTGATATGTGGGTCAAATCCCACCAAAAGTTGGAGAAGTGCTCCAAGTCTCCTGACTGAAAGGAATCTTAGTACATTACACAATGGATGATTTGAACAAATCCCACGAAAAACTTTATACTGTAGAAAATTGGAATCTTCTAAAATATTTACATTGTGGATACTTTTAAATAGAAAATCCCACGAAAAAATTGGTCACCTACAGTTTGGTGACTAGACATCATTATTACACAGTGCATACTTTACAGATAAGCCCACTAGAACCATGATTATTCTCCCAAAGGAGTGGCCCGTAGAAATATTATTTTGGAATATCTGAATGAGTCCCAAGATTTGATATATATTCTTCGCACGATCATTGGTTTTCTTAAGATGATCTGATGTTTTATCTTGGTCATTACTAACCATTCATGTTTCTTATCTATTCAAAATATCTCTAAATATCCAACATCCTTTCAAGCCTGTTGATAAATTTCCCTTCCTTTTTCCAAAAGAAACAACAGAAGAAAAATCTAAGCCCATAACCCTTTCTTCTCTATTTAAAGAACCAGAAATACCAGAAAGCTCAGAACCACATATGTTCCCCATCTATGAGCCTCTTCAAAGCCAATATACCAGGTATCATGCACCTAATCTTAGTGGGAAAGGTAAACTCCCTGAAACACATAACTTCCATCTTGAATCTCACAGAGAATGGAATATTGACAACTTGAGTGTTGGCCAAGTAAGGCAAATGATAGATTTATTGTTCACAGGATATAAAATTATGTGCCTCGGAGGGAAAAATAAAGTTGAAGCCTATAAATCTTCCATTCAGTGTTTTACTGGAACATTATTAAGATGGTGGGAAACAGAGACATCACCAGCGTTAGTGACAAAAATGGAAAATGAAATTTTGAAGGATGAAGGGGGAGATATTATTCATAATTCAGATGGAAGCCCACAAAGTAATATGATTGGAGCATTGACTTCATTTATTTTAGTAACATTGGTGTGGAAGAGAAGTTGAACTTGAAAATAAGCATGAGATGATTCTCATGAACCTTAAATGCTATAAAATGTCCCAGTATGAAGACTTTCATAGGGATTGGATCCAAAGAATATATGAAGTCAAAGATAGCAAAAACATCTTATGGAAACAGGTCTATTTGGTAGCCTTGCCTTCAAAATTTGTTGATTACCTCAGACAACAAGATGCTTTCCAAATGCCTTTTGAATCTTGTAATTAGGGAGAAATTTATAGCATTATAACTAGAGTCCTTGTAGGACTATGTACAAGCATGAAAGTAAAAAAATCACTACAAAAATTATCCATACTGCCAGATAGAAAATCTATCTATAGAAAATATGGCCTATCCATAGATGACCCCATAGTGAAAAGAAGAAAAGCTAAAAGGAAGGCCAAGAAAGAAAAAAGACAAGGATACAGAGAATATCCACAAAGGAAAAAGAAAGGGCCTAGAAAATGACACTACAAGTATGTTCCAAAGACACATTATTATCACCCTAAGGATATTCATCTAGAAACACAAAAAAGAGATCAGTGGAATAAACTGACTTGTTGGCTATGTGGCCAAAGGGGACATACTTCAAATTGTTGCCCTCAAGTAGAAGAATCTAAAAGGAACAGGGGGAAAAAGTATTTTGAAGCAGCAAACAAGAAAAGAGCAGTAAAAACCAAAAGCATGGTGTCAATCACATGTTTCAAATGTGGTTCCAAGAACCATAAGTTGGAAAATTTCCCAAGCTTCCCACACAGAGAAAAAATACAACAACAACAACTCTGCTTTACCTCAAAATCCTCAGAAATTTATTCCTCAGAATATTCTGAAGAAGAATTAAATATGCATATGAATGAATGCAATTGTATTGATTCAGATGATTTCCACTGTGATTCAGATACTGAATCAGAAATATCCTCTGATGGAGAAGACTTTGTTTCTGAAATGAAACAAAAAGAAAAAGTTCTCATAGCACAAACTATAAATGATGAAGAAGCAAAATTACTTGCCAATATCAGAGCGCTATCAAAAGGGGAAATGAAAGAAAAGTTACTTGAAACTTTTCTAAATACTATGCATAAAAATCAAGAAAGAAGTAGCGGGACTACTTCAAAAATAGAATCTAAGGCGTTATTTGTTGATGCCTCATTTGAAAGAAATACAAGAGCCTTTCAAAGAATCCAACAACAATCCAAAGCTAGATCCTTAACATTAGGAGAAATCATCCAGGAGATTCATAATCTCAAGAAGGAGATCTCCTCCTTAAAGACAAAAGTCTCTGAAATAGAAAAAGGAAAATCACCTGAAGACGAAGAAATTTTTAGCAATCCAAATATAGAGATATTTGAAGGAAAAATAGATGACTATGTTGGCTTTAGAGATATGCGAGTCATGACTATCCAATATCAACAGCAACATGTTATGTTAGATATTTGTATAAATGGTGAGATGTTTTCCCTAAAGACCCTCATTTACTCAGGAGCATATGTCAATATCTTAAATTCAAAAGTAATTCCTGCAAAATATTGGGTAAAATCTTTTAGACAGGTAATTGGGTTAGGAAACAAAGATCTGTCATATGAATTTCCTCAGGCTTCTATCTGCTTCAAGGAATATTGTATAAAACTGGAATTTGTTGTTGCTGACATTCCTATTGATTGTATCTTAGGAAATGTATTTTTGGCTTATGTAGAGCCACATGGATCAGTTAGACTAAAAAATGGTAAGGCTGGTTTTTTCATATCTGTACCAAATTTGAAGGGTAAGCTACAAACAATTATTTTACCCTTTATATCCACACCAAGGGTATCTACTATGGTACAGGCAATTCAACAAATTGAAAAGGCAAAAAATAATTAGAAGAGTTGAAGGAGCTAAAAACCACCATGAAAATAGGATACTATCTTCAAACTCCTATAATCAAGCAAAGAATCTCAACCCTGAGATTACAAATAGAAAGAGAATGGTGTATTGAAGAACTTAATACCTTTTGGCATAGAAAACAACATTGTGTGGAATTTCCATATAGAGAAGATTATGAGGGAAAACCATGTAAAAGCCAAGCAATACCAATGAACAAAGAATACAGAGATTTTTGTCAAAGAGAAATAGCAAGCTTATTAGAAAGAGGATTAATCAGGGAATCCAGCAGCCCTTGGAACTGTTATGGATTTTATGTCAATAAACATTCAGAACAGATAAGGGGAGTTCCAAGACTAGTTATAAATTACAGACCCTTAAACTATGTTCTTGCAGACGACACTTATCATATTCCTCGTAAGGGAAATCTCATAGCAATAATATCAAGGGCTAAGGTGTTTTCTAAATTTGACATGAAATCTGGATTCTGGCAAGTTGCAATAAAGGAATCAGATAAATTCAAAACAACTTTCATTGTCCCAGAAGGACACTATGAATGGAATGTGATGCCTTTTGGGCTCAAGCATGCTCCTTCTAAGTTCCAAAAAGTCATGGATACCATCTTTAAACCATAATTTGATTGGCTACTGGTCTATATTGATGATGTATTGATTTTTTCCAAAAATTTCCATGAAAATTTTAAACATGTTCAAAGGTTTGTTCAATTAGTCAAACACATTGGCCTGGTGCTTAGTAAGAAAAATATTGAACTCTTTCAAACAAGTATCAAATTTTTGGGACAAACAATCAAAGATGGATAGATCACTCTACAGAAGCATGCTTTGGAATTTGCTGACAAATTCCAAGATGTTATCACTGACAAAACACAATTACAGAGATTTTTGGGTTGTCTGAATTATGTAAGAAGTTTTTGTAAAGATTGTGCCAAGGACAGGATATTACTCAACCAAATACTACAAAAACATCCACAACCATTGTCTCCTGCACATACAAAAGCCATCAAAAGAATTAAAAGTAAGTTAAAACTCTCCCTATTCTTCATATTGCTGATGAAGATTCTTTTAAAATTGTTGAAACAGATGCCAGCGACATAGGATGGGGAGGAATACTAAAGCAGAAGGAGGAAGGAGAAGAGAAAATTGTCCAATTTGTCTCGAGAACCTGGAGCCCATATGAGAATAACTATTCTACTATAGAGAAAGAATTCAAAGCAGCATGGAATTGCATTGACAAATTTGATATCCACCTAATTCATAAAAATTTTATTTTAAGGACTGACACCTATGCACTAAAAAAGATCCTTAACAAAGACATAAAGAAACTAGGTGAAGCTAAGTTTGCAAGGTGGCAGGCTCTATTTGCAAATTTTGACTTCGATGGCCAACATATTAAAGGAGAAAAGAATTGCTTGCCTGATTTTTTAAGTAGAAAATACCTAACTCAGGTAGACACCGTCATGGTAATAGTAACAGAATGGGATCCTTCCCAGCAAAAAGAGACTTTGAGGAGTTTTCATGAAGAACAAAACTAGGAAGAATACTGTAGAAACTGGAAACCCACATGGAATTTAAGAAATACAAAGGTATTAGATGCAAATTTACAATCTCATTCAGACATACAACATTTAGTACCAGAGAGAAAAAATTTATCCCAAGGGGAGTAAATGGATACACGATATGGTGTATCAAAGAAGTATGTTATTTGCACATTTGGCTGAAGAATCTTTAAGTAAAAATTTTCATGATATAAATATGATTTGGACATAAGGAAGTACCCAAAGAAATATTTTCCATAATTAATTTTCCATAAACAGGACTAGGTGGCAAAAATGGTATGATATGCCTAAAATGTGGTCGCAGGGTGATCCATCTATTATATTTCCAGATACCATTTATAACTTTACTGACTACAAAAATTTATGGTGGGATATCATGAATGTAGATGGAAAAGAAGAAGTTCATTATACAAGGGTCAAGTTTGGAGCAACATGGACTACTCAAAGACAGAGACAATGCAAATGGCTTCAACAATGGTGGAATGATTATGGATTGAATAAAATAGCTATGGATCCTTTATTCTTCCAATCTGATTTCCAAATTGAATGTGAGATTTGTGGACTTTTAACCAAATGTTGGAATAGTCCCTGCAAAACTGTTGGTGATATAAATAATTACTCAGATAAAAATTCTTGGTTACTTCATGAAGAGACATCTTGAATGGTTAGTAATGACCAAGATAAAACATCAGATCGTCCTAAGAAAACCAATGATCGTGCGAAGAATACATATCAAATCTTGGGACTCGTTCAGATATTCCAAAATAAAATTTCTAGGGGCCACTCCTTTGGGAGAATAATCATGGTTCTAGTGGGCTTATCTGTAAAGTATCCACTGTGTAATAATGATGTCTAGTCACCAAACTGTAGGTGACCAACTTTTTCGTGGGATTTTCTATTTAAAAGTATCCACAATGTAAATATTTTAGAAGATTCCAATTTTCTACAGTATAAAGTTTTTTGTGGGATTTGTTCAAATCTTCCATTGTGTAATGTACTAAGATTCCTTTCATTCAGGAGACTCGAAGCACTTCTCCAAATTTTGGTGGGATTTGACCCACATATCAATGACTGATGGAGGATAGTACTCAATTTGTCTGTCCGATTGTCGGATGTTTTTCCCCTCAATATTCTATATAAGGAGGGAGTTAGGCTCATTCGAGACATTCAGAGTTGGAGTTTGGAGTTTGAGTCGGAGAAAGAATTTTTTGCTATGGGAATCTTCTATCTCTTTAGAGTCTGAATCTGAGAAGCCTGTGCATCAGAGTGAGAGCTCTGGTGAGCACCTAACATGGCCAGATTCATAGGGTTTGTGTCTATCAGTGTGTTTTAAGAAGTTCAAGTTCTGAGACAGAGTTTGTGAAAGGCCAGGTAGCCTTCAGATAGCTTCTTGTTTACCAAGTTACAACATCTGATAAATGCCTTAACAGTCTACCTCTGAGATAGAGCTTTAGAATTTCTCCCAGTAAAAATTTACAAGAAGATATTCATAAATAAAAGAGTATCCATTTTTTAGTTGAAAATATTATCTGAGTACATTTGTATTTTTTGACTTGTGTTAAAATTTTCTGTTGAGGTAGTATCTGTGAGACAAGAGGTTCGCCGGAGGTTCACCGAGGTTTGAGGAACACTAGTCCATCGAAGGCAAGAGATCGTGTGAAGGATGCTAGTGTGTCAAGCACCAGAGGTTCGTGTATGGGTTTGTGTATTGATCACAGAAAAGAAACTCAACAAAGCACGAGATCTGTCAAAAGAAATCTTTGCCTTGAAGCCCCTACAGCAAATTGGTACCAAAGTCAGTAACGTCTGGTTCATTACGGTTAGTACTCAAATCTAAAGATAACTATCAAAGGTAATTTTTGGATTATAATTAACCATGCAATATTTGTACCTAACACCATGGTTATTGGTCGTGTAGTGGATAATTATCCTCCTTAAATTATTTTTAATTAATTACAATACCACTTGTTGAAACTTCTCACACGTGCACTTGGAAAATGGTGGGAAAGGAATACGCCTGGGGCGTTGTATGGAAAATCCACTTCTACCATGCACCTTATATCACATGTTGATCACGTGGTGGGAAGATGGGCATCAATCTTGAACTTCAGGTAACGGTTCGGATTTATCAAGGAAATCTAACCATTGTGGTTTTCTTCAAAAACCCTAAACTCTTAACAATTTTTTTTTCTGGTCTATCACAGAATGGCTCTCTTGCTACACTATCCACAATTGTCTAAGGCAAGTTAAAACAATGGTTTCCCTGGGTTCACCCCTTGTTTCCATGGAGAAGGTAAGTTAACATTCCCTCACAAAGACACCCCACTTGGCATCACACCATAATCATGGCATCAAAATCCGGCAGTGAAGCCAAGCAAGTTAGAATATGGTGGTGTTTGTCCTCTACGCTCTTGTAGATGTATCTCCAAAATGCATTCACCACCACCCATTCACTGGTACTACCTATACTCTAGCCATTATATATATTTAATTGGTTTATATTTTAATTACTCATATTAGAGTTGCTACCCTTAATTGTAAACCATGAGCTAACCTTTGAAATTGTGATTTATTGGATGCAGGTTCTCCCACTAGTTTTAGGGGAGGTAAACCATATGTCGCGTATTGGTTATTCCTTAGTTTATTTTGCAGCAATGGTATGTTAACATGCACTCTATTTTTCTTTGTGCTCCTAACCTTCTTATTATCATCTTAAGTTACATCTTGGGGTTCTTAACAGGGAGTAAGGGTTTAGATTTGAGGTTTGCACCAGTACATTGGTCCTCACTATTGAAAGTCTTCAAAGGTAAGCCCTAGCTACTTTCATCCTGAATCCTATTGTTTCTATCCACCTTACCAGGTATTTAAATTTTGATTCACTGGAATTCATTGATATTATGAGCGTAGGGAAAATATCTCAGTTATTCTCAATTTGGCCACCCATTCTTAGCATGACTTAGTGTGGCCAAGCATGCATCCAGATTTTTTCTCGTTCGTTACCATTCCAGGTATGATTTTGTTGCACCTCTTCACGTTGTGCTCATTTAATATTGTGAAGTTTCATGTATGTCTTCTGACGAAAGGCAAATCTAAAAAAAAAATTGTACGCTTGGTGCTTCCACTCCAGCCACGAAGGATGAATTTTGAGAACGTGTTTACTTTAGGTAACCACTCTTTATTCTTTGACTTGATATTTTAAAATGTATATTTGTATTTATTTATTTTCCTTTCCTTAGCTTACAGTCGATTTTTGGGTTATTACATATTGTGACGAGTATAGGTACGAAGACCGGTGTTATCCTTTGGCTCATCTACCCCAACTGTAGCAATTATAATCCCTTCAACTAATGCTCTTCGCCTTGTTCCGGGTTGGTTTGTTTCCTCCGCCTCGAAGATGGATGTTTTTTACAGGTGGAAATGGGTTGGATTGAATTTGTAACTATATGACCATAATTCATACCAATTACATACTTGCTTTAGTTTTCCAACATTAAAAGGATGTAATTCCTCTGTAAATTTAATGTATTGTTTTTTTCTCCAATACCCTTGTGGTAAATTACTACATGTAACTACTTATATTTCTATTACATTTATGATTTTCTGGTGTTAATTGTATCTATTCGTTCTCGGAAGTTCCAGAAAACAACTTTCTTGAAACTGCATGAATGCGAACTTACTTCAACATAATCATGTTTATATAATAATTCTAGAGTAGTATATCACTTACAACGTTAAACGGTTTGGTGAGAAAGCTAATTTGTGCATTTAAATTTTAGATTTCTAGGATATATATTTCTTTCTTATTTCCACCGATTGCAACCTATTGTGTGGCGATAGATGACTCATGTATCGAATTGTTAATGAATGGTTTATGAATATTAATATTCAGGAGTAATTTTGTATATAGTCTCGCTTTTTCTATTTCTTAATTTCCAGTATACATATATTCGTATAAAACCTATAGCTATCCAGTTAGGCATGCAGGTGCTTTTCCGGTTTAAGCATGCATGTGCTTTCCTGGTAACAACAACTACATAGATATATTCGTTCTTCTTTGGAACGGGTTTGTACTGTTAAGTTGCATAGCTAATGTAACCACATCACAGCTCTGAATTTATTTAGATCTGACTCTTTCTGAGATCAAGATGCGAACTATCTGTATCTGAGATTTTTCTTATGGTTTTAGTGTCAGTTTTATTTCGTCTATAATAAGCACCATTCCTTTCAACTATCACAACATAATTGTTCTTGTTGTTTAGATACTAAAGAATAGATACTATGTATGGGTGTGTTTTCGTCTGAAACATCCACTTACTATTTTAATAAATATTTCCATTTATCCAGTCACCCTCTTAAGCATAATGATATGCTCATAACTGACATAGAGTTAGAGAAGCTTTTAACCAAATTTCTTCAATGATGTTTCCCATAGGTGCTATCTTCCCTACGGACTCGTGATCTGTAATTACATAATTAAAGTCAATGATTTCAACTCCTTTTACTCTTATAAATAGGATGAGAAAAAAATTCTTCATTAATTAATTAATCAAGCTAGTTATCTTAGCTTTTATGTTACTCTTCAACAACATAACTAGTGTATAAAAAAACATCAATCTAGGAACCTATCTATCAACAAAAGTATAAGAACATTCTGTTATGAATAACTGATCTGAAATTATTCTATGAACAACTCATTCGACCAGCAATTATGAGCTAATATGGTTATAAGAAATCATGCTATTTCTCTTCAATTTTCCACTCAGATGCAGCCAAAAGTTCTGAGAATCCTTTAAGAAATTTATTCAATTCTCTACTCAAACTACTACCAATAATTATATATAACATAGTTTGTGAAATTTCCCATACCCATAATTTCCAGATCTTATCAAATAGAATTGTTATGATGTCATCCAACTAGGAATATTTAATAGACAAATTTCAATTTAATAAATGACAAACAAAACTATTTAAAATATCAAGCAATCAGAACTCTAACCATAACACCAAACTGGAACACCTTGGGATGAATAATTCACCACCCAACCGCAAACCTTTCACCACAGGTTCAACCCCCCGAGTTGATATCTACCTCTTAGCATCATAATCAACAACCTCTTGTGATTATAGGCAAGGCATTCTATGCCTTACTTCCCTAACAAACTTTCCTTAGCAGTGTCCCGCTTCCTAGGGTCTGCCAACCCCAATTTCCTAGGATTTTTCGTATTTTCCGAAAAAAAAGTATCTTCCCTTTTTCGTTAAATCCCGTCTTTGTCTCCCATGGCGCTTTATTCACCCTTCATCAATTTTTTTTCCACACTGTGTGATTTGATAGATATCTTTCCTCCCAATCATATTAAATCACTTTTAATCACCCCTAGGGAATTTTTACGAGTAAATAAGGGAAGTTTATATTATTCTTATCTCTTCACATTCCCAAATAGCTTCTTCAGGTGTAAAGTGCCTACACTATACTTTAACCCAAGCGATGACTCGATTCCTGAGCATGGTCTCTTTCCAATTCAAGATATAGTGTGGCTCTGGCAGAAAGTCTCCTTCGGGTTCCACCTATATCAAATTCCAATCAATTACATGAGAATTATCATGGTATAATTTTTTATTAAGGGTACTTGAAATACATTATGAACTTTAATATGGTTGGGAAAAGCCAGCTTATATGCCATTGGACCAACTCTGTCCAAAATTTCAAAAGGCTCGTAGAACTGTGGTGCCAACTTTGCACAACTACTAGTTCTGAGAGTACTTTTTTTTGGGTTTTACTCGCAAGTACACATGATCTCCAACATTAAATTATTTATAAGTCTTGTTTTCATAAATTTTCTTCTTGTCTTATGTTTTTTTAATATTTTGTCTAATATTTCGCACTATTTGTTCCATTTCCTGTAAAACTTCAAGTCCCAATATTAATTTATCTTCTGGTTGGCCCCAGTTGAGTGGTGTGTGACACTTTATTCTATATAAAGCTTAAAAGGGACTCATTTAGATGGAATCTTGGTAGCTATTATTGTAGGAAAATTCTGCTAAGTGCATAAAATCCTCCCACTTAGTAGGCCTATCCATGGCATACATGCGTAACATATCTTTTACGATTTGGTTTGTCCTTTTTGTCTATCCACTTGTTTGAGGATGATAAGAAGTACTAAAGTTTAATTGAGTCCCCATGTTCCCAAACAGAGCTTTCCAAAAATTGGAGGTAAATTTAGTGTCCCTATCCAACACTATTATTTTTGGTATACCATGCAGTCGAAAAATTTCCTTCATGAAAATGTTAGCAATCAATGTGGTTTAAAAAGTGGACAACATTGGTATAAAATCTATTGCTTTAGTCAAAGTGTCTACCACCACCATGATAGATTCATGTTGGTATTTTTTTCTTGGTAAACATGTAATAAAATCCATTGAAATTACCTCCCACTTCCATTTAGGAATGGGTAATGGATTTAGTAATCCATAGGATGTTGGTGCTCCAATTTTACTTGTTGACACTCTAATCATTTTTCCAAATATTTTGCCACGTCACTCTTTATACCCAGCCAAAACAAGTTTTTCCTTAATGTTGTTATCATCTTCTGGTATCCTAAGTGACCAACATAACGTTTATTATGGTATTCGTCTAGTATGATTTCTTTCAACATGGCCACATTAGGGATGTACAATTTGTTTCGGTAGGTTAATAATTTTTCAAAGTTTTTAGCATATCTCGGGACTTATTTTTGATGTATTTTTTGTTGCATTACTTGATATTGAGGATCGTGTTGCAGTGCATGTTTAATTTTTCCCCAAAATTTGTACTAGTGTTTCTCCCGAAACTTCCTACCAAAACATGAGCATGTCTACTTACAGCATTTGCAACTTTGTTCTATATTTCCTTTATGTGTTTTATGTCAAATTCAAACTCACTAACGAAAGCTAAACACCTTGCTTGTCTATAATTTGAGTCCAGTTGGTTAAATAAATATTTCAAACTGATTTGGTTTGTCACCAAAATGAACTTCTTCCCCAATAAATAATGCCTCCACATTTTAAGGGCGTGTGTCACTGCTGCCACTTCTATACATCATAATTTTATTCATGTTTTTCAACTTTCTGGATTCATATACTATTACTGCATTTTCCTGCATCAACACCCCTCCAGTTCCTTCCAAATAAGCATTAGTACAAACAATAAACTCCTTATTTGGACTTGGAATTTTTAGTATAAGGGATGTTGTTAACAAGTGTTTCAAGTTTTCAAAGCTTTCTTGGCATTAGGTTGTCCACTCAAACTTTATTCCATTTTTCTATAAGGAAGGAATAGGGTAAGATAACTTTGAAAATCCTTCCACAAATATTTATTAATATCCAACAATCCCCATAAATGAGTGAACTATTGAAACATCTTTCGGTGTAGGCCAATTCATGATAGTCGTAACCTTTTCAGGATCCACAGCTAATCCTTATTTGGAAATAATGTGGCCTAAATACTGATTTATGTTTTTGTAGAACTCACATTTGTTGAGTTTTGTATAAAGCTGATGTTCTTTTAAAGTCTATAATACCAATCTGAGATTTTCTTGGTACTCCTCTTCATCTTTAGAGTACACTAGGGTGTCATCTATGAATACTAACACAAATTTGTCAAGGTATTTGTGAATTAAGTTATTCATTAGACACATGAATGTTGTTAGTGCGTTAGTGAGACAGAAAGGTAACACTACGAACTCATACTGTCCATATCGATTTCTGAAAGTTGTATTGTGAATATCTTCATCTTTTATCCGCAACTGATGGTAACCAATTCTTAAATCTACTTTTGAAAAGACAGTTTCTCCCCTTACTTGATCAAACAAGTCATCAATCTAGAGTGGTGGATTTTTATTTTTGATAGTTAACTTGTTCAACTTCCTATAGTCGATGCACATTCTAAACGTGCCATTTTTTTTGACAAATAATACAGGGGCCCCCATGGTGATACACTAGATTTGATATAACCCTTATCTAGCAGCTCTTGTAGCTGCATTTGTAACTCTAGTAGCTCGGATATACTCATTATGTACGGGCCTCTAGACACAAGAGTATCACTTGGTACTAAATCGATAAAGAAATCAATATCTCTACGAGGGGGTAAATTGGGAATTTCCTTCGGAAAAAAAATCTTGAAACTGTTTTGTGATCGGTAAAGTCGCTAACATTTATTTTTCTGTTTGTTGTTCATACTTTTCCACATGAACCATATATACCTGACATCCCATTCTTGCAAACCTTTTTAACTGTAAATTTGAGATTTACCTTATGGATATTGGTTTTGGTTTTCCTCTTATCAAGTTGGGTTGCTCATTTTGAGTTTTCTCTAAGAGATTTTTGACAACTCTCTATTTTTTTAGCTAATTCATGCCAAATAATATATCATACGATCCTAATGGAAGTTTAAATTCACTCTTGTGGAATAACCATTCAATTCCAAAGGACACTATTTAATTTGATGAGTTACCTTTCATTTAATACTGGTGGCTAACTATACCAACCATGTCTTCTGAAATTTTTCTGATTGTAATTTACATTTTTCCACAATTTGGGGGCTAATATAACTTAAAATAGCCTCAAGATTAATTAAAACAAAAACATATTGGTTTTGGATAGTACCTTCGATCTCAATAATAGTAGATTGATGCTTAGCCCGCCTGTCCTCTAATGCCGCACTAATTCTGGAAATTTTTCTGGCCACATCATTTACAGTAGTTGCTTCATGTACTGCTTGAATATTTTGAATTTATCTCAGATTATGTGGATATTCCCTTAACAGATGTGGCTCACTACAACCCCATCACTTCAGTGGCTCCCATTCTTTGCCCCCTGTGCTCTTTTTGTTGTTCATTTCACGGGATTCACCCTATGTGAGACTGAGTCGACTTGTTTACACTTCCCTTATTAAAATTCTTCCTCTGTTGTTCCTTCCCAAAGTGTTTGAGGTAGGGAGGTTTCGGTCGTTTTATGTTCATGGCAGCTTTGTTTTTATCCTTATTTTACCACGGTTTTGACCCTTCATTTCTATTTTTTAACTGATAGTAACATAATCTAGCTTTCCTTACTGCTTCATCCATGGTCTTGGGATTGTTGAACTCAATCCTCTCTTTATAAGGTGTTGGTAAATAGTTCATAAATATCTGCACTTTTGCTTTATCCTTTTTAATATAGGGAACATGCCTCAATAAATTTGTAAATTTTGTTACAAACTCATCCATGGTAAGTTTCCATAACCTTAATTCATGGAATTCCTTAGCACGATCATCATAATATTGTTCACTCAAATAACGAGATTTAAACCGCTTCTGAAATTCCTCCCAAGAAATTGTTTTCTCTTCCAACAAATGTATACTTTTTACCTCCTCCCACCACAGACTGGCTTTTCCATGCAACTGGAAAATAGCCAGTCGAGCCTTCAAATTAATTTCATATGTATACACCTCGAAGTATTTGATCATGTTAAGAAGCCATGCTTCCACATCTTCCTCCCTTTCCCCATCAAAAGTAGGGGGTTTGATTTTCTGAAATTCTCCCCGCAACTCCATTTTCTTCTTTTTTTTATGTGACTTTGAATACGATTTATCTCACTCTTCAACACTTTCATAATTTTCTCTATCTCTGCCTCTTTTTGCTTCAACCCTTTCGGTTCTACAATTTATGTCTAGATTTTTCTGTCAATTCCCTTATCATACGTTCCTGATCCTCACTAGCTCTCAAGAGTCATTCATTATTGTTTCTGAGCTGAGCCAATTCTTGTTGTAGATTTATTGTAACTTCCATAATCTGGGAATTTGGTGTAGTGCCTCCTCCTCCCAGTTCAACAAATAAGTCTTCCTCGCGTGTTATGGTTGGAAGAGATTCCTATATCGTCATGTAGCAACTTATTGCACTTATGTACCCTACAAGATAATACAATCTACTATCAATATTTTTGTAATTGTATTTCAATATTTTTTTATTTTTTTTTAATTGTGATGGCCCATTGCAGGCTTGATGTCAAACTTCGCTCTGATACCACTTGTCATATACCTTCATTCTAAAAAAAAAAAAATCTTGCTCATTTTCTATTATGATAATACTTTTGTGTTTGTTGTTGTGAAGATTGTAGCACAAAAACATATAAAGCTTAAACTATATATATATATCCTCCTTAGGTGACCTATATTTATATCCCTCAAACAATCTACATGTGACTATATATGTCTCACATCATTTAAGATTCCACCATTTATGCAAGCTTCTTATGTTATCGTTCAATTAATGTCACATATCTTATGAATCCCTTGGTGAATCCTTTGTTCATTTTATTTTAAAAACACCTCTCAATAGAACCCTCATGGCACGCATACCTATCAAAGGTCCTTTTTGGATTACAACTAACCATGAAATGTTTTTCCCTAAAAACATGGTTATTGGTCATGTAGTAGATAAATATCCTCCTTAAATTATATTTAATTAATTACAATACAGCTTGTTGAAATTGCTCACCCATACACCTGGAAAATGGTGGGAAAGGCGTACGCATGGGGCGTTGTATGGAAAATCCACTTCTTCCACGCACCTTCTATCGCGTGTTGATCAAATGGTGGGGAGATGGGCATCAATCTTGAACTTCAGGTAATTTTTCAAATTTATCGAGGAAATCTAACATTTGTGGTTTTCTTCACTAACCCTAAACCCTCAACAACTGTTGTTTTCCTATTCTATCGCATAATGGCTCTCCTGTTATGTTTTCCACAACTATATGAGCCAATTTCAAACAATTTTTGCCCTGGTTTCACCCCATGTTGCCATGGAGAAGATAATTTAACATTCCCTCACAAAGGCACCCCACCTGGCATCGCACCACGGTCATGGTGTCAAATCTAGCAGTGAAGCCAAGGAAGTAAAAAGAAGGTGGAATTTGTCCTTCGCGCTCTTGTATATGTTTATCCAACGCAAATTCACCATTGTCCATTCACTAGTAAGAACTATACTTTGGCCATTATATATATTTAATTGGTTTATATTCCAATTACTCATATTAGCATTGCTACCCTTGACTGTAAACCATGATCTAACCTTTGAAATTGTGATTTCTTGGATGCAGGTTCTCCCACTGGTTTTTGGGTAGGTAAACCCTATGTCACATATCAGTTATTCCTTAGTTTATTTTGCAGTAATATTATGTTAACATGCACTTTGTTTTCCTTTGCGCTCCTAACCTTCTCAGTATCATCTTAAGTTACAGCTTAGGATTCTTGACAGGAAGTAAGGGCTCGGATTTGAAGGTTGCGCCAGTACGCTAGTCCTCGCTACCAAAAGCCTTCAAAGGCAAGCCTTGGCTAATTTCATCCTGAATCCTATTGTTTCTATCCACCTTACCATGTAGTTAAATTTTGATTCACCGGCTTTGTTGATATTATGCATGTAGGGAAAATATCCCACTTATTCTCGATTTGGCTGCCCATTCTCAGCACAAATGCATCCATGTTTTCTCCTATTCATGTCGTGCTCATTTACTATTGGGAAGTTTCTTGTATGTCTTCTGACGAAAGGAAAATCTAAACTTCTCTTTTTTTGTACGCCTAGTGCTTCCACTCTAGCCGCGAAGGATGAATGTATCTAAACTTTAGCATAATATTGTTTATATAATAATTCTAGAGTGGTATATCAGTTACAACATTAAATGGTTTGGTGAGAAAGTTAATTTGTTCATTTGCTTTTCATATTTCTAGGATATATATTTCTTTCTTATTTCCACCAAATGAAACATATTGTGTGGTCATGTATCGAACTATTAATGAATGGAGTATGAATATTATTATTCAGGAGTAATTTTGTATATAGTCTCGCTCTGTCCATTTCTTAATTTCCAGTATACACATATCCGTATAAAACCTATAGCTATCTAGTTAAGCATGTGGGTGCTTTTCCGGTTTATGCATGCGTGTGCTTTCCTCGTAACAACAGCTACATAGATATATTAATTCTTCTTTGGAACGAGTTTTTATTGTTAAGTTGTGTAGCTAATGTAACCACATCACAGCTCTGAAGTTATTTAGATCTCACTCTTTCTAAGATAAATATGTGAACTATCTGTATCTGATATTTTTCTTACGGTTCCATTGTCAACTTTATTTCGTCTATAATAAGCACCATTCCTTCCAACTATCACAACATAATTGTATTTGTGATTTAGATACTAAAGAATAGATACTACGCCTCGGTGCGTTTTCGTCAGGTTTAATCCTCAGAAACAACCACTTACTCTTTTAATAAATATTTCCATTTATCCAATCAGCCTTTTAAGCGTGATGATATGCTCATAACTCACCCAGAGTTAGAGAAAATTTTAACCAGCTGTATTCAATGATGTTTCCATTAGGTACTATCTTCCATACTGAGTAGTGGTATGTAACTACAGAATTAAAGTCAATGATTTAACCTCCTTTTACTCTTATACATAGGATGAAAAAAACAAACTTCATTAATATTGACTTATACATAGGATGAAAAAAACAAACTTCATTAATTACTTAATCAAGCTAGTTTTCTTAGCTTTTATGTTACTCTTCAGCAACATTACTAGTGTATAAAAAAAACATCAATCTAGGAACTTGTGTATAAAAAAAATTTATAATAACATTCTGTTATGAATAACAGATTTGAAATTCTTCGATGAAAAACCAATTCCACCAACAATTATGAGCTAAGATAGTTCTAATAAATCGTACTAGTTATCTTCAATTTTCACTCACACGCAGCCAAAAGTTCTCATAGTCCTTGAAGCAATTTATCCCATTCTCTACTCAAACTAATACCAATAATTATATATAACACAACTTGCAGAATTCCCCATACCCATAATTTCTAGATCTTATCAAATAGAATAGCTATAGTGTCATCCAACCAATAATACTTAACATATAGATTTCAATTTAATAAATTACAAACATAATTCTTTAAAATGTCTAGGAATCGGAACTCTAACCATAACACCAAACTAGAACACCTTGGGATGAACAATTCACCACCCAACCGCGAACCTTTCACCATAGGTTCTCCCCCGAGCTGAGATTTGCCTCTTACCTTCATAATCAACAACCTCTTGTGATTCTAGGCAAGGAATTTGTATTCCTTACTTCCCTAGCAAACTTTCCTTAGCGGTGTCCTACTTTCTAGGGTTTGCCAAGCCCAATTGCCTAGGATTTTTACTATTTTTTCGAAAAAGTATCTTCCCTTTTTCGTTAAAGCCCAACTTTGTCTCCTACAGCACTTTATTAACCCTTCATCATTTCCACACTAAGTGATTTAATAGATCTTTTTACTCCCAATCATATTAAATCACTTTTAATCACCCCTAGGGACTTTTTAGGAGTAAATAAGGGAAGTTTATCTTGTTCTTATCTGTCCACCTCAGCTTCTGAATGTTAGGTAAGGATCTCATTAACTCAAGTTCTTTCCCAAGTAATTATCTAGTTTATCTTTATTATTCAAATTAATTTAATACATCACCATGTTGTATTACAATATAAGTTCCTTATGTCTCTAAGTAAAGAATATTTACATGAACACGGAGTGCTATTACAGTATATGACTATCTTATACTAATGAGGACATGTTTTACGCGACAAACTCATTAAATGATCATGATATTATCTTTCTAAAAACAACAATATTAAAGAAAACAATTGTGGTGACTGTAGCTACCATTCGGGCAAATCATTTGGAGGAAAATGGTGCTGAGGCGATGTTGCCCCTAGTTGCAGAGAGTAAGGTTGATGGGAAATTCATGGCTACTCTGAACGAGGAGTTGCAGGTAGGAGGAGTCCACGAAATGATGGCTCTTGTTTGAGCTCTCTTGAGAAACCAGATGAGGGAGTTCTCGGGAGCTCTAGGAGTGCAGAGGAGCCTACCAAGTTTGGCAGTTTCAAGTGTACAGGACTATCCCTCAATAACATGATCTATCAAGATGGGAAAATATAGAAATGAGGTACCAAGGTTTTTTTTTTATTATTATTGCAATCATACCGAAGTACCCTGCACAGCATGGATGAAATGTCTCGAGATGAGGGCAGGAAGATAAACACAACGTTTCACCGGATTCAAAATCACATTCCATTTCCTCCACGACCAAATGGTATTACTTATGGTGCAAGTGGTTGGAATCGCTCATAATATCACGACCATGTAAGAACTTCGAGTTCCCACTCTGTGGCAGATGGTGGAACTGTCTCAGATATGTATGTTGTTACTATTGTCATGTGTAATGGAAGAACATCTTGGCAGTCTGGTTTTTCTGAGCACACGGTAACTGTCTACCGTTTCACGGGAGTGTTTGCTTATGCCGAATTTTCTGATTGGCGATACAGGCTGGCGGGGTGTACATGCACGTAGCCTTGATATCTATGCACATTTACGTCGACAGCAGAGGTGGTAGTCTGATATCATCGGGGATATCCATTAAGGCAAGAAAAGAATCATTGGCGTTGGACAATTATGATGCGATCAGAAGTGTGAGGGGAAGTTTTGCACATTTACGTCGGCAGCAGAGGTGGTAGTCTGATATCATCGGGGATATCCATATTAAGGCAAGAAAAGTATAATTGGCGGTGGATGTTTATGATGCGATCAGAAGTGTGAGGGGAATTTTTGGCATTGTGTTGAAATCTGATGATCGTGGTATGTTGTATTAACAAATATCTGAAGCCGATCGTTTTTTTGGGATCGATCGATGGGTTGACACACAAAAGGGCACGGGCCTTTATGCATCTACCCCTTTTGTGAGTATTTTTTCCGGTGGAGGATCTAAATTTGGGTCTACATGCTCAAGGATTGCAACACTCAATTAAGATTTTCTGACATAAGGATTTATGCTACAATCGGACATTCCTTGTGCCGAATATTACTATGATCTATGCAAAAATTGTCTGCCTCGGTGACTGCTCGGGTGGTTGGGGTCATTAAGCGATTTTCACCCACACACAATCAATGGCTGGAATGGCACATGTGGATCCAATGGGGCCCTCTAAGGACTTTCTTCAATCGGACACGTCACGGCACGAGAAGCACATCGCTGCCACGCGGGAGGAATTACAACACAAGAAAAAGGATTTTGAGAAAGATGTTGCGATCATAAAACAATCTATTCTTGCTCCTCTGGGCTTCACGGTGCAATACAACAATAGAACTGTAAAAGGTTTCCAAAATAAAGAAAGGAGGAGATATCAGAAATGTAAACAGTCGGCAGTTTTCAAACCAGCTATGGAGATTTAATATGGAACATGATGATATGTGGAGCAGAGTTACCAGTCTGCAGAAGCGGGCGATCATAGGCTGATGGTTATTCACAGAGGGATAGGACATTAACATGACTGACTGGACACGAAGGTTTTGGAGCCCGATTTTGGGCTATACACCGAAGGTCGGCTTATTACTCAATAATTGGTTCAGTATACACTTTCTCGATGAGAAATACATCAACATCATCATCAACAAACCCTGGGTCCACGGAAAGGCTTTTCTCCAGTTATTGCCATGGTATTTAGGGTTCAACCCTATTATGGAGGCTCCCATGAATAAAACTCTATGGGTGAAATTATCAGGACACCCATTAGAATTCTGGACTCTCAAAGCCTTAAGGACTGTCGGGAACTCCATAGGGAACACAAAATATATCGATCCTGCTATTTTGGGATCCAGTGATGAGCGCATAGCGTGGATTCTTGTGGAGGTTTGTTTCAATGGTGGGCTGCCAGCGGAAATTGCCTTAATATGGGGGAGGCGACGTCATAGGCAACGAATCTATTACTAGGGAATACCTTTTCGGTGCACGATATTTCATTGCACTGGGCATCTGAGGAACAACTACCCAATGAATTTTAGCTGTGGGCGACCGGAAGGGAATGGAGCGGGTTCAAAGGAACAATAAACATGGCCCCATCACCAGAGAGCATCATCCCCTACAGGTAATCCTCCTTGTAATTATCCTCTTGAAATGTTTGATGCTGCTCAGGATAGTAATGCACCTTATGTTGTTGACAATTGTGCATCTCTCGTCTTCATGGAACCTTCTGGGAAAATCTGGACAATTCTGGTATTTTGAAGCTGGAAAACTTGATGATGGTGGGAGATTTCAATGCGACACTAAAAACAGATGAATCATGGGGTCTAAAATCAAGGAGAGACCCACTGGCCAGGTATATTGGGTCAATTCTTGAAAAAGCGCAACTCTGGGATATCAGACCTAAGCCTGTGGTTCCCACATGGACCAATCGGAGATTGGGAGATGATTTCATCGCAAAGCAGTTGGATCGTGCAGTGCTAAGTGGAAATATTTTCACATTATTGGGCCATATGTCTTCTGGATTGCTGGTTGCAAATTTGTCTAATCACGTGCCAGTATACTTAACCTGGAGGATGGCACAGAAAAGATATGGTTTACCCTTCAAGTTCAATCGGGTGTGGCTCAGGGATCCTGAATATGAAAAATTGGTGCGAGGTAATTGGAAGACCGAATCTTCTGTAATGGGTTCTACTAGATGGGCGGATTTCCACTCCAAATTGCAGAGGATAAAAAAGATGACTAAAGCATGGGAGATTAAAAAAAAACAAGTGTTGCGGGAAGAATTATTACATATTAACAACAAGCTGACTGAGATACATTCTGAATATATATCAAAGACACCAGACAAAGAGACATATATGATGATAGAGAAGCTGCAAGCAAGGAAGCTGGAGACTTTGAAAATTGAAGAAATAACATGGAAACTAAAAAGTAGAATAAGTTGGTTACAAGAAAGGGACTTGAACAGAAATTTTTTTCATAAAACTGCCAGTGAGAGAAAGAACAGGAAGGTCATATGGGTTATCAAAAATGATGAAGGTGCAGTGATTAGTAATGAGGAGGAAATCCGAAAGGAGGCACATAAATATTTTTCCAATTTTTATAAGGCAGATAATGAAATCGAATGTGAAAGTAAAAATTGGATGATGCAATACATCTAGAACTCCTTTGATGAAGAAGCAATGGAACAGATTAATGCTACTGTCACAAAAGAGGAGGTGATCTCCACAGTAAAATATTTTTCCCACGAAAAATACCCAGGGCCGGATGGATGGCCAGCGGAATTCTTTTGCCATTTCTTGGATATTATGGCAGATGAGATCACTATCATTGTTGAACAAGGATGGGTTTTAGGACATGTGCTTGCAAATATGAACTCCACGTTCCTGGCCCTGATTCCAAAATTTTATGAACCTATGTCTTTCACGGATTACAGGCCCATTGCACTGTGTAATCCGATCTACAAAATAACCTCAAAGATTATAGCCAACAGACTCAAAGCTTTTTTATCAAAATATATCGCACCGGAACAATATGGTTTTCTCCATGGAAGATCGATACATGATGCTATTTCCACTGCACAGGAGGTCCTTCTTTCCATGCATAAAAAAAATAAAGATGGCATCATGATGAAAGTCGATATTCTAAAGGCATACGATCGGGCAGACTAGTCATACATTCGTTTGCTCCTGTTGAAAACTGGTTTCCCCATGGGGACCATCCGATGGATCATGGGGTGCATCAATACTGTTAAATATGTAGTTCTTATCAATGGAAAGCCTGCAATCTTTTTGGTGCAGGAAGAGGTTTGCGTCAAGGATGCGCACTGTCTCCCCTTATTTTCATCCTTCTCATGAATGGATTCAGTTGTCTGATGAACATGGCAAGCCGGGAAGGGAAGATATCGGGGTACTCTTTTTCAAAAACTGTAAGTATCACACATTCCATGTTTGTTAATGACTTGCTCATTTTTGGAAGGATCAATAGAAGTCACTGGGTTTATATTCACTTCTTGCTCACTCGTTTCTCTAATGCAACTGGTCTATGTATAAACAAGGGGAAATATTTCATTATCTATGAACATGGTGATGAGGATGACATACTCTATATTGCCAATTTTTTTGGAGTCCAAAAAAAGAGGGCATTAGAGGGATTTGTCTATTTAGGATATAGGCTCAAGCCCACAACATACAGGAACAAAGACTGGACATGGCTAGTTGAAAAATTTAAGAGAAAAATTCAAAAATGGACACATAAATGGATTTCACTTGGAGGACGCTTCATACTGGTCCAGGCGATTCTATCCAAAATCATCGTTTATTGGGGACATCTATTCCTTATACCACAAGCTATAGTAACCCAGATTAATGCACTTATCTCTCATTTTCTGTGGGAAGGTACAAGCTGCAAAAGGAGATATCATCTGTGCAAATTGGAAATATTGTGTTGTCCCAAAGAACTGGGTGGCTGGGGAATCATTAACACGCGGCTCTTCAACATGGCTTTATTGGTTAAATATTCATGGAGAGCTCTGCATGGTAAGGGAATATGGGTGGAAATTATAGCCACAAAGTATCTGCCTCATGATCCAATACAATTCATATATACAAAACAGCTCATGGTGCCGCAATGCAGATCGGTGATTTGGAATAGTTTTATAAAGATATTACATGTACTAGCTGGTGGTCAGGTATGGTACTTTGGAAATGGGCAAAAGATCTTGCTGAGTGGGGACAATATATATGGAATGACCAAAATTCCCTTTCTTAATAACAGATTGGCGCATATTCTATCAAGATCTGGGATTTTATATATCTCACAGGTTATTACACATTGGGAATACAACGCCCCCATCTTTAAATCTGTTGAACAGCTAGGTTTCATGGGCACAGATGCAGTGGAATGGAATGAGTACAAAGCGGATCTCCAACGGATTGGTTTTTCCTTCGAAAATGCAGGGGACAAGCTGATTTGGGTAGGCAGGATGGCGGATAATTCACTGGTGGTTAAAAATGTATATTCCAATATAAATAATGTGTTAATTTTGGACCACATTTGTATCGGTTTTGAAAAAATCTGGAAGAGGCGAATCCTGACCAAAATTCTACTTTTCTGTTGGCTGGTGTGGAGAAATAAAATACTAACGTGGGATGGCCTCATGAAACGCAGGGTACATGGGCCTAGTAGGTGTGTTTTCTACCTATGCGATATAGAAACTGTTAACCATATATTTTTTACATGCCCATACATTGCAAGCATATGGGAGATTTTTAGCAAAAATATTCTAAGCACCGAATGGGCACCATCCACCTTTATTGAGACTACAAACATATGGGACATGGTGCTGGGTCAATATCAGTCTTTGCCCTTCTTTTTTATCTGGGAAGTGTGGAAATGCGGGAATAGACATATCTTCAAGGATGCTCCGATTAGACTTCCTCTGATTCACAGTGCAATCATGGGATGGATGAGGGACAGGACTCAGAACAATAAATCCATCCAAGATGAATCTAAAAGGTTACGCCCTCACCCCATATCATTTCCTACCCTTTTCTTTGATGGTACATGTCAGGAAGGGATTATGGGATGCGGGGCATGGCTCAAGGTCTCAAAAAAGGAACGGATCCATGTCTGTTGGAATGGGGGTCGAGGTACAAACAACCTGGCAGAACTAATGGCATTACGGTGTGGTTTGATAGCTACAAATAACCTGAAGCTACATAAAATTTCCATTTATGGTGACTCAAAATTGATCATTGACACTTTATCGGGTCTCTGTCCTAAATCCTCAATATCCTCCCATGGCTGGTTCAAGCGAGCTAAATACCTATGGGAGAAACTGGAGTCTCCTCCCTTATATCACATATATCGAGAGAATAACACAAGAGCAGACTTATTATCTAAGCAGTGATTGAAGATGGTATACATTTTTTTGCAAGTAACACAATATATAGACAATATCAAAGTATGGGCAAAGGAGATACCAATTCCATGATACAGCGCCCGAAGGAAGATGAGGGACAATAGTGAGATTTTTGTTTTTTAGTAGTTTTTCTCCTTCTCAATTGCTATCAGCACTCTTGCATTTCTTTACCGATTAACCAGTACATGTTCACAAGAGAGCTTGAACACAAAGCCTTTAATGAGACAAATGAACCTTATACTATTATGCAAGTGAGCCAGTTAAGTCAAGCGAGCCAATTATATAAATACAAGTGAGCCTGGTAAAAATTTTAAATAGAGATGAAGCTGCATTGCAAGCGAGCCAGATATGTCAAGTGAGCCAGTTATATAAATACAAGCGAGCCTAGTTAAAGTTTTAAACAGAGATGAAGGTGCATTGCAAGCGAGCCTATGAAGACTGAACAAGCGAGCCGGATTTTGTATAGAAATGCAAAGTATACCAAAGCACCCTCTAATATTTTCTTTATGTTGTAGCTATAAAATCAATGTTTAAATGTGACCAGAGTGCTGATACAGAACTAAAGATAAGTTGGTAAAGCTCAGATATGTATGTACATCCAAATGATAGTTGGGATATGAATGTACATCCAAATGATAGTTGAAGATAGTTATGGGCTGGAGATAGTTATCATGTTACATTTTTCTCCACATGCATACGTTTTATCAACTTACCATCTATGGAGGTTATATGCAGATGAATGTATTGTCTTATACATATAATACAATTGTTTTTTTCTTTCTGAAAAAATAAATAAATAAATAATTAAATAATTAAAAAATAAATAAATAAATAATAAAAATAAAAATAAAAATAATTTTTATATTGAATTGATTTTTTTTTTATCAAATTTATATTGATTGTTTGAAGATTTATGTGGTGGGTATCTTGAGATTTAGAGTTTAGAGAAACCAAAGTAGCCAATTATGATCCGATGTTTCGAGTCTATAACAAGACTCATCATCAGGAATTTTTCTTGTTATAGACTTGAAACATTGACTCATAAATGAATATTGTGGTTTCTCCTAACTCTAAATCCCAAAAAAACTATATTGTGAAATTTAGTTAATATTTGCCTCCATTTCCCTGTTACTGGTAACTTTGTGTGGAACCCTTGTGCGTGACAACGTATGAGAAACTACCATGGAGGGGGTGGTCATGGCCCCCAGGGTCGGAATCATGCCTAGTAACAAGCACAAGAAGTTGCAGACACTTTCCATTCAACTATCCCTCCGAAAACCCACAATGAGATACATCACCTTGAATTTCTTGTTGTTATGGATTACCAAGATTTTTTAGATTCCGAGATATTAGAGGAGGTTTATCACTCGGTTATTGATCTTCTTCATACTATGGGAAGAAGGAATCAATATCTCAACTCCATATCTCTTCACTGAAAAATGAAGACCTCACTAGGCATGGTCTTAAAAGAGAAATAGGAGGAAAGGTTCAACATTTTTTCTACTTTGCAAGACATTAAACATGCTCAGAGAAATCAATGAGTTTGTTTGGAAATACTGGGTGTCAGGATGGCACATTTAGAGAGCTACCTTCAATGTGAGTTCGACCCTCTAGCTCCTTCAAGATCCAACACCAAAGACCCTACACCAATTACTTCCTTAGACTCTTGAATTTTTGGAATGTTTAATGATAGTTTTTGTATTACAGTACTATAACATATATGCTTACCTTTCCGAAGATGATAGCTTTTTGGACAATTTGTTTATTCCATAGGTGGTTAAAAATATCTAGCTTCCTTCGGGGCAGATTGAAACCGCCTACACAAATATTTGTTTATTTGACTAATGTATTTTGATTGCACTAATAAGCACTCTACAACCTATTATAGGGGAGATGTGTAGGTGTTAAATGTTAGATGTTATATGTATTTAAATTCAATTTTTTATATATAATATTTTTATTTTTAATAATAAAATTACGAACATTTTTTTTAAATAAAAGAAAATCATAATATACATCACATTAAAATATATAACATGCAAATAGTATTTATAAATTAAGATAGATTTTACCTTATAAATTAAAGGACTAGTCTTTAAGTATCACATTTTGAAGTTTCTGGTATATTTCTGGCTGAAATCCGGTGAAAAGATTTGTGGCCAAATCTTGATTTGTGTTGTTTAAATTGGTTTTTTTACTGCATATATGAATTCAACACCCTAAAAACCCCTGGGGCACTTTGATTGTGAAGTGTTCTCCTGTCAAACTTGTGATTTCGATGAATCCCTGTCAGACTATAAACAAATTAGATTAGAAAATAAACGAAAAACTTTCCAAAAAGTCACACTTAAAGACTACTCGTAAATTAAAATAATGATTCTGTAACCATATTTAAATTTAATCAATAAGCACATGAAAATTTAGAACTTGTGTCCATGGGGTCTTGGATAGATGATGATTGGGTGCTATGTTAAGGCACTCCTTGATGTGAAGTCACTAGTTCAATTCCCCACCCCGATCGGGGCGATATATTGGACATGATGAAGATGTAGTCCTACCATGCTTACAAAAAAAAAAATATTACTTACAATATAACAGTACTCTTAACCATGAATATTCACCCCCATTTTACCTTGGATATTATTAACTTCTAAATAGGATTTTTTTGCAATAAATTGGCTTATCAATACCACAAGCCCAAAAACCATAACTCATTTCAAAATCAAAATATTTTATAAATATTTCATTTTAATTTAATTTTATATCATTTTAAAAATTAAAACTTAATGTTACTAGAAACTTACAATATAACAAGATTCTTAAACATGGATATTCACCCCCCATTTTACCATGGATATTATTAATTTGCAAGTAGGATTTATTACAATACTATAGGTCGTTACCAAACTTATCATACCACTTCCCCAAAAACCATAACTCATTTCAAAATCAAAATATTTTATAAATATTTCAATTTTATTTTATAATTTTTTTAAATTAAATCCAAAGCAAAAAAGGTATGGGGGAGATGTTGTATTGGTGTACATTTTTGTAAACATTTACACATCGAGTTAATTAAAAAATAATAAAAAGGTGAAAGTGAGAGGTGCTCTCCATTCGAGTATGTAAAGATGTTGTAATGTCTTTTAAACATTTTGACTCGGTCAAAATAAAACAATTAAAATAATATAAAATAAAAATAAAAAATATTAATAAAAATAATCATTAATAAAATATTTTGGCTTGGTCATCAATTAAAATTATCAATAATCGTTGCGCCTGAGCCCGCGCTCTGCTTCCTGGTCTGCCCTGTGCATAAGGTTTCTGGTGCTGCAGCAGGGTGGTGTCGATCAGGGTGCCTCCCTGGCTTGGGTTCGGCCTAGTGGGGGATTCTTAGACCCCTCCCCCTCCTCCTCCTCCTCCTAAGGTCGAGGCCTTCAAACAACTTATCACTTCCCAGCCGAAGAAGAAAAAACAACTCACCTCCAAGTTCGTCAAGAGATTGG
Source organism: Pinus albicaulis (assembly GCA_034641835.2). NCBI lineage: Eukaryota > Viridiplantae > Streptophyta > Pinopsida > Pinales > Pinaceae > Pinus > Pinus albicaulis. The sequence goes on from CM076574.1 coordinate 563,653,936, forward strand.
ATGAGATCCCTTCAGTGGCTCTCCTGCCTGAGGGTCTGATGAAGGTGGTCCTTTCCCTTACGGACCGTGCGTTGGTTGGGAAGTGCATGGACTTATGGCCTTCACCAAAAACTATAGAAGCCTGGATCACCCAAAACTGGAATCCCCTCATTATAAATAGTGTCACCTCTTACTTTCTGGGGCGGGGTTTCTTCCTATTTGAATTCACCTCAAAGGAGGATAAAGACTTGATTTTCAAGAACCATATTTCATGGATCCTCAAGAACTGTATTTAAATCGATGGACTCTAGACTTCAACCCCTCGGAGGATGTTCCTTATGCCATTCTAGTCTGGGTTAGGCTCCCGAACTTGTCGGTGCACTGTTGGAATTGGGAATCAATGCAGCAAATCGGCAACACCCTTGGAAAATTCATAAACAGAGAAAACAACAAAGATCAATATGACTGTACCAGAATATTTATGGAGGTTGATTTCAAATTTGGGTTGTCATAAGCTATTAAGATAACGGTGGGAAACTGGTCCCATCTGCAGAAATTAGACTACAAACAGTTTTCATTCAAATGCCGCGAATTCCATGAGTATGGTCACTTTGTCAAGAACTACCCTAAAAATGCAAGCCTGAAAAGGAGAAGGAAGAAGGATGGCAACAAGACAAGAAATCCAGAACGAGCCTTAGGCCAGGGCCAAACAGACAAGGATCAGAGAAAGGAAAAGGAAGTACAGAACCCACATGGAGCATTCCTAAATCCAAACCCACCCAGAAAGGTCAAGAGAACAGCTTTGCGGTCATGAACTTAGAGACAGAGGAATTCCAAGAAATCTACCTATGGGATGCGCAGAAGCATCTCCAAATGTAGGAAGCCCTAGTACCACTAAAGAGTGGTGATCCTTTTGGAGAAACCTCAAAAGAAAGAGAGCCTATCTCTGAGGGTGAAGACCTAGATTAGGAGGAGTCGTAGGAAGAAGGAGAAATTTGGGATTCCCAAACTTCCATTAGAAACTCCACCAGGGGAAGGAAATCCTCCGGGGAAGAAAGAGAACAGGAAACCTACAAGGAGAAGATGCAGGGGAGCCAGCCGACCCTAGAAAAGATGTTGGCAAGAAAAGCCAAGACAAACATAAATCAAAGCCAGGGATCTAAGGTAGCCCTCTCAGCTCAAAAAAGTAAGTAATGATGATCATCTCCTAGAAATTCAGAGAGATGGGGAGCAACCTAAAAGAGGAAGCAATGGAAAGTCTAGTAAGGTTGGAAAGTCCAGACATTCTTCTCATCCAAGAGACCAAAATGGAGGAAAGGGATTTTCTCCACAAAAGCAAACAGTTTTGGGGAAAAGGAGGAGGTATTTTTGTCTCCTCTAGAGGCGCCTCAGGAGGACTTGGAATTATATGGAACAAGACATGCCTTGAGAAAATCCAGGTTCAACTCAACTCAAACTTGATTTTTGCTCAGTTTTTACATCTCCATACCAAAGAGATAATGAGTCTTTTCAATATTTATGCCCCAGTCAACTTGGGAGACAAAAAAATCTGATGGGAATCCATTAGGAATCTAGCAAATGAGATTTAGATGGATAATTTCATTCTCGTTGGAGACATGAACATTACTTTAAGCCAGGGGGAGAAGCAAGGGGGCAGTATTGTAAGGGATCCAGTCAGAGAATGGGTGGAAGAACTCATTCAATACTGGGACATGTTGGACATTAAGCTAGTCAAGGGAAAATATACATGGACCAATTAAAGAATGGGTTCGGGTCACATTGCTGCAAGGTTAGATCGCTTTCTCATCCAGAGTTCCTTCTTGCTTTTATGTCTTGATGTCAGTTATGTTATTCTTTCTTCGTCGGTCTTCGATCACAAGCCTATCAAGCTTGAGATGAAGCCGCATGTGAATCTAGGGCCTATTCCCTTCTGTTTCAGTGCTCTTTGGGTGCAGCATCTTGACTTTTCGGACAGAGTTGAGGAAGTCTGGAGACTCCCTGTCATTTGATCCCCCTTCTTTGTGTGGGAAGAAAAGCTGAGGAGAGTGAAGAGGGCCCTCAAAAGCTAGGCTAAAGCCCTCCCTTCTCCGACCAAGTCAAGTCGGGCTGCCTAGGCCTGTTTGGAGAGTCACCAAAAAAAAATTGGAAGATATGGACATCTCGAAGGACATCTTAACCTTGGAAGAGGAGCTCCATGTTAAACTTCACAAGGCTTCCATCCGGGAGGAGGAATTCTGGAGACTTAAATCTCGTAGTCTGTGGATTCAAGCTGGGGACAGGAATACCTCCTCCTTCCATAAGCAGACTCAAGACAGAAGAAGCTTCAACTCTATAGTGGAGATAACCTCTAGAGACCAAACCATCTTTGACTTTTCCAGCATAAAAAATAAAAATAAATAAATAAATGTGATTCCCACCAGCACTTCAAAGACTTGTTTACATAGGATAAGCAAGTGAGGCACAGTTCTAACCTTCTCGAGCTGGTCCCTCTAAAGTTCACCGCCCAAATGAACGCTATGATGACTGCTCCTGTCACCATCAATGAAATCTAGCAAGCTCTTGATGAAATGGTTACAGACAAGGCTCCTGGGCCGAATGGGTTCATTGCTCGATTCATTAAAACTTGATGGAAAATTGTCCAAAAGGACCTCTACAAAATGATCTTAAAGTCTCATACCTGCCATATGCTTGGGGGCAGCACAAACTCATCCTTCTTGGCCCTTATACCTAAAGAGAAGGGAGCCAATACTTTCAACATATTTAGGCCAATTTCTCTCTACAACATTAGCTACAAGCTCATCACTAAAGTCATGGAAAACAGGTTGAAAGGCCTTCTGCTGGAACTCATTCCTGACAATCAAGGGGGATTTGTCAAAGGTAGTCAACTAACTGATAATTTCATTCTAGTTCAGGAAGCGATCCATTCGAGCATCTAAAGATGAGAAAAAGGCATGACTGTCAAGTTGGACCTGGCTAGTGCATTTGATAGAGTAAGGCACAAGTTTCTCTTTGGGTTTATGCAACAATTTGGGATTGATTTCCGTTTCATAATTTGGGTCAAGGCCTGCATTACGAAACGATGGATTTCCCCACTTGTCAATAGGCGTGTTGCTGAATTTTTCAAGGCAAGTCAGGGGATAAAGCAAGGATGCCCTCTATCCCCCCTCCTCTTTATCATTCAAGCCTATGTCCTCAGTTTCATGTTGGAGAAAGACGAATCAATCAAGATCTTATGGGTCTCCGAATCGTCATGGGAGTCAAAGACATCAACCATGCACTCTTTGTTGATGACTCCATCTTGCTAGGGGGTGCTTTCTCCAACTCGGCCTCCTGCTTCAAGCTCGATCTTGATCGTTATTGCTTCGATTCTACAAGTGAACTTAACATGGGAAAACGTTACATTTATGCTTGGAATCTTTCTGGACTCAAGATAAGCACGATCACCAAGATTTTTGGCTTCAAAGGCTCCACGAAATGGGTGTCCTTTAAATACCTTGGACTGCCAATCTTCCAAGGTTTTCTGATTGGGAGGGACTGGTACCCCTTGCTGGATAAATCCAAGCTCAAAATGCAAGCCTGGGGCACATCGTGGCTCAACTTGACAGGTAAGACTGATCTCATTGAGTCAGTCCTTAATAGTCTTCCAATCTTTCTAAGCTCTGTTTTGTTGGCTCCGGTGTGCATTCTTTGCAAGATGGAGCAATCCATTCGCTCTCTTTTCTGGAATGGAGGGAAGAATAACACTCAGAGAATTTCGTTGGTCAGTTGGGATAAGGTCACTATGTCGCTGATGGAAGGTGGCCTTCATATAAAAGACCTCAGGGAGCACAATATCACTCTGGGTGCCAAGATTTTATGGCGGTGGGTTGCAAGGAATCTGGGATGGGCATAGATTGCCTTGTGGAAAAAATACAGTTATGGAAATCGACTTCGCAGTCTGGAGAAATTCCGAGCTAATCGACATGGCTCCCCGATCCATCAGTTGTGCAAGCATGCTCTCTCGTTGCTGCGTGACTGCTTGTTCTGGATTTCAGGCAATGGGAAGTAGATCAGCCTGTGGGAGGACAGGATCATGAACGCAGAACCGATCAGGGATGATCCTAATTTGTAGCACCTAAAAACTTGGATGATTACAGAGGGTCGACGCATGATGTGGGACATTTATGAGTGAGACAGCAGCAACTGGGCAGGGTGGCAGAAGAGGGAGATGCCTGCTCATTTGGAGCAAGCATGGGCTAAATTCATGGTTGTGCTGGCTGGGAAAGCCCCTCTAAACGCAAGAAAAAAATACAAGGGGTTGGGGATCCACGACGAGATGCTGCTCCGCGGCACAAGCCTATAGCTGCCTTAAGGCCATCCCCACTGTCCCCTGCAACCCTGCGATTTGGAAAGGGATTTGGAAGGTTAAAAGCATTCTAAAGATTGACATTTTCACCTGGAAACTGGGGCACAGCAGTATCCTAACAGCTGAAAATATGCAACGCCGTGGCTTCCACGGCCCCTCTCGGTGCTCGCTCTGTCAACAACAAGAGGAAAATTCGGCTCACATCTTTCTCGAGTGCCTCTACACTCAGGACATTTCGAATGAAATCTTGCTACTTTGGAACAACATCATCACCCTCCCAATCACCATCACAGATATGATGTCCAATTGGGGAGACATATTTCCTACGTCCTTCTCTGGGAGAGGTTGGCCAAGTGAGGGATGGATGATTATCCCAAAGCTCATTTGTTGGAGGATTTGGCTTGAAATAAACAACCATATATTTCAAGAGAAGGCACTAAGCCAGTAGCAAACCACTGTGAAAATCAGAAGCTTATTCAAAGAAATAATGCAGGACAAGGCAAACCAGAAGGGAGATTGTAGCTTAAACCAGCAAGATAAGGATTGGTGCAACCAGTTGGGACTAAACCTTTCCACTGGGCGCAATATGGAGAAGTGCAGAGGAGAATGGAAAATCAGATTAGAGGATGAGGACTTCGACAAATGGAAAAGAAGCACATATATCCACTCTATGCTTTTTTTACGGTGTAGCAAAGGGGAATCCGGGGAAGGCTGGAGGAGTGGGAATTATTCGTTACCCTTTAGACAAAATTATTTCCCACTTTCCGTGGGGTTTGGGGCTTACCTCAAAGAATCAAGCAGAAGCCATGGCTCTCCTCCAAATCTTGAGATAGCTGCAAAAACATGGAATCAAGGAGGCTCGTGTCATTGGAGATTCACAAAGCCTCATTGGCTTGATTGTGTCAAAATCAGTCCCTAAATATCTCTATCTGCAACAGCTTTTTGTTTTTCCTTAATGTTGTTATCATCTTCTGGTATCCTAAGTGACCAACATATCGTTTATTATGGTATTCGTCTAGTATGATTTGTTTCAACATGGCCACATTAGGGATGTACAATTTGTTTCGGTAGGTTAATAATTTTTCAAAGTTTTTAACATATCTCGGGACTTATTTTTGATGTATTTTTTGTTGCATTACTTGATATTGAGGATAGTGTTGCAGTGCATGTTTAATTTTTCCCCAAAATTTGTACTAGTGTTTCTCACGAAACTTCCTGCCAAAACATGAGCATGTCTACTTACATCATTTGCAACTTTGTTCTATTTTTCCTTTATGTGTTTTATGTCAAATTCAAACTCACTAAGGAAAGCTAAACACCTTGCTTGTCTATAATTTGAGTCCAGTTGGTTAAATAAATATTTCAAACTGATTTGGTTTGTCACCAAAATGAACTTCTTCCCCAATAAATAATGCCTCCACATTTTAAGGGCGTGTGTCACTGCTGCCACTTCTATACATGATAATTTTATTCATGTTTTTCAACTTTCTGGATTCATATACTATTACTGCATTTTCCTGCATCAACACCCCTCCAGTTCCTTCCAAATAAGCATTAGTACAAACAGTAAACTCCTTATTTGGACTTGGAATTTTTAGTATAAGGGATGTTGTTAACAAGTGTTTCAAGTTTTCAAAGCTTTCTTGGCATTAGGTTGTCCACTCAAACTTTATTCCATTTTTCTGTAAGGAAGGAATAGGGTAAGCTAACTTTGAAAATCCTTCCACAAATATTTATTAATATCCAACAATCCCCATAAATGAGTGAACTATTGAAACATATTTCGGTGTAGGCCAATTCATGATAGTCGTAACCTTTTCAGGATCCACAGCTAATCCTTATTTGGAAATAATGTGGCCTAAATACTGAATTATGTTTTTGTAGAACTCACATTTGTTGAGTTTTGTATAAAGCTGATGTTCTTTTAAAGTCTGTAATACCAATCTGAGATTTTCTTGGTACTCCTCTTCATCTTTAGAGTACACTAGGGTGTCATCTATGAATACTAACACAAATTTGTCAAGGTATTTGTGAATTAAGTTATTCATTAGACACATGAATGTTGTTAGTGCGTTAGTGAGACAGAAAGGTAACACTACGAACTCATATTGTCCATATTGAGTTCTGAAAGTTGTATTGTGAATATCTTCATCTTTTATCCGCAACTGATGGTAACCAATTCTTAAATCTACTTTTGAAAAGACAATTTCTCCCCTTACTTGATCAAACAAGTCATCAATCTAGAGTGGTGGATTTTTATTTTTGATAGTTAACTTGTTCAACTTCCTATAGTCGATGCACATTCTAAATGTGCCATTTTTTTTTGACAAATAATACAGGGGCCCCCATGGTGATACACTAGATTTGATATAACCCTTATCTAGCAGCTCCTGTAGCTGCATTTGTAACTCTAGTAGCTCGGGTATACTCATTCTGTACGGGCCTCTAGACACAAGAGTCTCACTTGGTACTAAATCGATAGAGAAATCAATATCTCTACGAGGGGGTAACTTGGGAATTTCCTTCGGAAAAAACATCTTGAAACTCTTTTGTGATCGGTAAAGTCTCTAACATTTATTTTTCTATTTGTTGTTCATACTTTTCCACATGAACCATATATACCTGACATCCCATTCTTGCAAACCTTTTTAACTGTAAAGTTGAGATTTACCTTATTGATATTGGTTTTGGATTTCCTCTTATCAAGTTGGGTTGCTCATTTTGAGTTTTCTCTAAGAGATTTTTGACAACTCTCTATTTTTCTAGCTAATTCATGCCAAATAATATATCATACGATCCTAATGGAAGTTTAAATTCACTCTTGTGGAATAACCATTCAATTCCAAAGGACACTATTTAATTTGATGAGTTACCTTTCATTTAGTACTGGTGGCTAACTATACCAACCATGTCTTCTGAAATTTTTCTGATTGTAATTTACATTTTTCCACAATTTGGGGGCTAATATAACTTAAAATAGCCTCAGGATTAATTAAAACAAAAACATATTGGTTTTGGATAGTACCTTCGATCTCAATAATAGTAGATTGATGCTCAGCCCGCCTGTCCTCTAATGCCGCACTAATTCTGGAAATTTTTCTGGCCACATCAGTTACAGTAGTTGCTTCATGTACTGCTTGAATATTTTGAATTTATCTCAGATTATGTGGATAGTCCCTTAACAGATGTGGCTCACTACAACCCCATCACTTCAGTGGCTCCCATTCTTTGCCCCCTGTGCTCTTTTTGTTGTTCATTTCCATGGGATTCACCCTATGTGAGACTGAGTCGACTTGTTTACACTTCCCTTATTAAAATTCTTCCTCTGTTGTTCCTTCCCAAAGTGTTTGAGGTAGGGAGGTTTCGGTCGTTTTGTGTTCATGGCAAAGTTGTTTTTATCCTTATTTTGCCACGGTTTTTACCCTTCATTTCTATTTTTTAACTGATGGTAACATAATCTAGCTTTCCTTACTGCTTCATCCATGGTCTTGGGATTGTTGAACTCAATCCTCTCTTTATAAGGTGTTGGTAAACAGTTCATAAATATCTGCACTTTTGCTTTATCCTTTTTAATATAGGTAACATGCCTTAATAAATTTGTAAATTTTGTTACAAACTCATCCATGGTAAGTTTCCATAACCTTAATTCATGGAATTCCTTAGCATGATCATCATAATATTGTTCACTCAAATAACGAGATTTAAACCGCTTCTGAAATTCCTCCCAAGAAATTGTTTTCTCTTCCAACAAATGTATACTTTTTACCTCCTCCCACCACAGACTGGCTTTTCCATGCAACTGGAAAATAGCCAGTCGAGCCTTCAAATTAATTTCATATGTATACACCTCGAAGTATTTGATCATGTTAAGAAGCCATGCTTCCACATCTTCCTCCCTTTCCCCATCAAAAGTAGGGGGTTTGATTTTCTGAAATTCTCCCCGCAACTCCATTTTCTTCTTTTTTTTATGTGGCTTTGAATACGATTTATCTCACTCTTCAACACTTTCATAATTTTCTCTATCTCTGCCTCTTTTTGCTTCAACCCTTTCGGTTCTACAATTTATGTCTAGATTATTCTGTCAATTCCCTTATCATACGTTCCTGATCCTCACTAGCTCTCAAGAGTCATTTATTATTGTTTCTGAGCTAGGCCAATTCTTATTGTAGATTTATTATAACTTCCATAATCTGGGAATTTGGTGTAGTGACTCCTCCTCCCAGTTCAACAAATAAGTCTTCCTCACGTGTTATGGTTGGAAGAGATTCCTATATCGTCATGTAGCAACTTATTGCACTTATGTACCCTACAAGATAATACAATCTACTATCAATATTTTTGTAATTGTATTTCAATATTTTTTTATTTTTTTTTAATTGTGATGGCCCATTGCAGGCTTGATGTCAAACTTCGCTCTGATACCACTTGTCATGTACCTTCATTCTAAAAAAAAAAAAATCTTGCTCATTTTCTATTATGATAATACTTTTGTGTTTGTTGTTGTGAAGATTGTAGCACAAAAACATATAAAGCTTAAACTATATATATATATCCTCCTTAGGTGACCTATATGTATATCCCTCAAACAATCTACATGTGACTATATATGTCTCACATCATTTAAGATTCCACCACTTATGCAAGCTTCTTATGTTATCGTTCCGTTAATGTCACATATCTTATGAATCCCTTGGTGAATCCTTTGTTCATTTTATTTTAAAAACACCTCTCAATAGAACCCTCATGGCACGCATACCATCAAAGGTCCTTTTTGGATTACAACTAACCATGAAATGTTTTTCCCTAAAAACATGGTTATTGGTCATGTAGTAGATAAATATCCTCCTTAAATTATATTTAATTAATTACAATACAGCTTGTTGAAATTGCTCACCCATACACCTGGAAAATGGTGGGAAAGGCGTACGCATGGGGCGTTGTATGGAAAATCCACTTCTGCCACGCACCCTCTATCACGTGTTGATCAAATGGTGGGGAGATGGGCATCAATCTTGAACTTCAGGTAATTGTTCAAATTTATCGAGGAAATCTAACATTTGTGGTTTTCTTCACTAACCCTAAACCCTTAACAACTCTTGTTTTCCTATTCTATCGCATAATGGCTCTCCTGTTATGTTTTCCACAACTATATGAGCCAATTTCAAACAAGTTTTGCCCTGGTTTCACCCCATGTTGCCATGGAGAAGATAAGTTAACATTCCCTCACAAAGGCACCCCACCTGGCATCGCACCACGGTCATGGTGTCAAATCTAGCAGTGAAGCCAAGGAAGTAAAAATAAGGTGGCATTTTTCCTTCACGCTCTTGTATATGTTTATCCAACGCAAATTCACCATTGTCCATTCACTAGTAAGAACTATACTTTGGCCATTATATATATGTAATTGGTTTATATTCCAATTACTCATATTAGCATTGCTACCCTTGACTGTAAACCATGATCTAACCTTTGAAATTGTGATTTCTTGGATGCAGGTTCTCCCACTGGTTTTGGGGTAGGTAAACCCTATGTCGCATATTAGTTATTCCTTAGTTTATTTTGCAGTAATATTATGTTAACATGCACTTTGTTTTCCTTTACGCTCCTAACCTTCTCAGTATCATCTTAAGTTACAGCTTAGGATTCTTGACAGGGAGTAAGGGCTCGGATTTGAAGGTTGCGCCAGTACGCTAGTCCTCGCTACCAAAAGCCTTCAAAGGCAAGCCTTGGCTAATTTCATCCTGAATCCTATTGTTTCTATCCACCTTACCATGTAGTTAAATTTTGATTCACCGGCTTTTTTTGATATTATGCATGTAGGGAAAATATCCCACTTATTCTCGATTTGGCTGCCCATTCTCAGCACAAATGCATCCATGTTTTCTCCTATTCGTTACCCTACCAGGTATGCTTCTGTTGCACGTCTTCATGTCGTGCTCATTTACTATTGTGAAGTTTCTTGTATGTATTTTGACGAAAGGAAAATCTAAACTTCTTTTTTTTTGTACGCCAAGTGCTTCCACTGTAGCCGCGAAGGATGAATGTTGATAACATGTTTACTTTAGGTATCCACTCTTTATTCTTTGACTTGATAATTTAAAATGTATATCTGCATTTTCTTTCCTTTCCTTAGCTTACAGTCTGGTTTTGGGTTACTATGTATTGTGACAGGTACAAGTATGAAGAACAGTGTTATCCTCTACCCGTCTACCCCAGCTGTAGCAATTATAATCCCTTAAACTAATTCTCTTCGCCTTTTTCCAGGTTGTTTTGTTTCCTCCGTCCCCATGATGGATGTTTTTACAGATGGAAATGGGCCACATTGAATTTGTGACTATATGACTAGAAGTCATACCAATTACATACTTGCTTTAGTTTTCAAACTTTAAAAGGATGTAATTTCTCTGTAAATTTAATGTACGGTTTTTCCTGCAATACCATTGTGGTAAATTACTACCTGTAACTACTTATATTTCTATTACATTTACGATTTTCCGATGTTATTTGTATCTGTTTATTCTCAGAAGTTCTAGAAAACAACTTTCTTTAAATTTCCTCAATGCGAACTTTCTTTAGCATAATATTGTTTATATAATAATTCTAGAGTGGTATATCACTTACAACATTAAATGATTGGTGAGAAAGTTAATTTGTGCATTTTCTTTTCATATTTCTAGGATATATATTTCTTTCTTATTTCCACCAAATGAAACCTATTGTGTGGCGATATATGACTCATGTATCGAATTATTAATGAATGGAGTATGAATATTATTATTCAGGAGTAATTTTGTATATAGTCTCACTCTGTCCATTTCTTAATTTCCAGTATACACATATTCGTATAAAACCTATAGCTATCTAGTTAAGCATGTGGGTGCTTTTCTGGTTTAGGCATGCATGTGCTTTCCTCGTAACAACAGCTACATAAATATATTAATTCTTCTTTGGAACGAGTTTTTATTGTTAAGTTGTGTATCTAATGTAACCACATCACAGCTCTGAAGTTATTTAGATCTCACTCTTTCTAAGATAAAGATGTGAACTATCTGTATCTGATATTTTTCTTACGGTTCCATTGTCAAATTTATTTCGTCTATAATAAGCACCATTCCTTCCAACTATCACAACATAATATTGTATTTGTGATTTAGATACTAAAGAATAGATACTACGCCTCGGTGCGTTTTCGTCAGGTTTAATCCTCAGAAACAACCACTTACTCTTTTAATAAGTATTTCCATTTATCCAATCAGCCTTTTAAGCGTGATGATATGCTCATAACTCACCCAGAGTTAGAGAAAATTTTAACCAGCTGTATTCAATGATGTTTGCATTAGGTACTATCTTCCATACTGAGTAGTCGTATGTAACTATAGAATTAAAGTCAATGATTTAACCTCCGTTTACTCTTATACATAGGATGAAAAAAACAAACTTCATTAATATTGACTTTAACCTCTTTTACTCTTACACATAGGATGAAAAAAACAAACTTCATTAATTAATTAATCAAGCTAGTTTTCTTAGCTTTTATGTTTCTCTTCAACAACATTACTAGTGTATAAAAAAAACATCAATCTAGGAACTTGTCTATAAATAAAAAGTATAAGAACATTCTGTTATGAATAACAGATCTGAAATTCTTCGATGAAAAACCAATTCCACCAACAATTATGAGCTAAGATAGTTCTAAGAAATCGTACTAGTTATCTTCAATTTTCACTCACATGCAGCCAAAAGTTCTCATAATCCTTGAAGCAATTTATCCCATTCTCTACTCAAACTAATACCAATAATTATATATAACACAACTTGCAGAATTCCCCATACCCATAATTTCTAGATCTTATCAAATAGAATAGCTATAGTGTCATCCAACCAATAATACTTAACATATAGATTTCAATTTAATAAATTATAAACATAATTCTTTAAAATATCTAGGAATCGGAACTCTAACCATAACACCAAACTAGAACACCTTGGGATGAACAATTCACCACCCAACTGCGAACCTTTCACCATAGGTTCTCCCCCGAGCTGAGATTTGCCTCTTACCCTCATAATCAACAACCTCTTGTGATTCTAGGCAAGGAATTTGTATTCCTTACTTCCCTAGCAAACTTTCCTTAGCGGTGTCCTGCTTTCTAGGGTTTTCCAACCCCAATTGCCTAGGATTTTTACTATTTTTTTGAAAAAGTATCTTCCCTTTTTCGTTAAAGCCCAACTTTGTCTCCTACAACACTTTATTAACCCTTCATCAGTGTGTTTTCCACACTAAGTGATTTAATAGATCTTTTTACTCCCAATCATATTAAATCACTTTTAATCACCCCTAGGGACTTTTTAGGAGTAAATAAGGGAAGTTTATCTTGTTCTTATCTGTCCACCTCAGCTTCCGAATGTTGGGTAAGGATCTCATTAACTCAAGTTCTTTCCCAAGTAATTATCTAGTTTATCTTTATTATTCAAATTAATTTAATACATCACCATGTTGTATTACAATATAAGTTCCTTATGTCTCTAAGTAAAGAATATTTACATGAACACAGAGTGCTATTACAGTATATGACTATCTTATACTAATGAGGACATGTTTTACGCGACAAACTCATTAAATGATCATGATATTATCTTTCTAAAAACAACAATATTAAAGAAAACAATTGTGGTGACTGTAGCTACCATTCGGGCAAATCATTTGGAGGGAAATGGTGCTGAGGCGATGTTGCCCCGAGTTGCAGAGAGTAAGGTTGATGGGAAATTCATGGCTACTCTGAGCGAGGAGTTGCAGGTAGGAAGAGTCCACGAAATGATGGCTCTTGTTTGAGCTCTCTTGAGAAACCAGATGAGGGAGTTCTCGGAAGCTCTGGGAGTGCAGATGAGCCTACCAAGTTTGGCAGTTTCAAGTGTACAGGACTATCCCTCAATAACATGATCTATCAAGATGGGAAAATACAGAAATGAGGTACCAAGGTTTTTTTTTTATTATTATTGCAATCATACCGAAGTACCCTGCACAGCATGGATGAAATGTCTCGAGATGAGGGCGGAAAGATAAACACAACGTTTCACCGGATTCAGAATCACAGTCCATTTCCTCCACGACCAAATGGTATTACTTATGGTGCAAGTGGTTGGATTCGCTCATAATATCACGACCATGTAAGAACTTCGGGTTCCCACTCTGTGGCAGATGGTGGAACTGTCCCGGATATGTATGTTGTTGCTATTGTCATGTGTAATGGAAGAACATCTTGGCAGTCTGGTTTTTTCGAGCACACGGTAACTGTCTACTGTTTCACAGGAGTGTTTGTTTATGCCGAATTTTCTGATTGGCGATACAGGCTGGCGGGGTGTACATGCACGTAGTTTTGATATCTATGCACATTTACATCGGCAGCAGAGGTGGTAGTCTGATATCATCGGGGATATCCATTAAGGCAAGAAAAGTATCATTGGCGGTGGAAAATTATGATGCGATCAGAAGTGTGAGGGGAAGTTTTGCACATTTACGTCGGCAGCAGAGGTGGTAGTCTGATATCATTGGGGATATCCATATTAAGGCAAGAAAAGTATCATTGGCGGTGGACATTTATGATGCGATCAGAAGTGTGAGGGGAATTTTTGGCATTTGTGCTGAAATCTGATGATCGTGGTATGTTGTATTAACAAATATCTGAAGTCGATCGTTTTTTTGGGATCGATCGATGGGCTGACACACAAAAGGGCACGGGCCTTTATGCATCTACCCCTTTTGTGAGTATTTTGTCCGGTGGAGGATCTAAATTTGGGTCTACATGCTCAAGGATGGCGGCACTCAATTAAGATTTTCTGACATAAGGATTTATGCTACAATCGGACATTCCTTGTGCTGAATATTACTCTGATCTATGCAAAAATTGTCTGCCTCGGTGACTGCTCGGGTGGTTGGGGTCATTAAGGGATTTTCACCCACACACAATCAACAGCTGGAATGGCACATGTGGATCCAACGGGGCCCTCTAAGGACTTTCTTCAATCGGACACGTCACGGCACGAGAAGCACATCGCTGCCACGCGGGAGGAGTTACAACACAAGCAAAAGGATTTTGAGAAAGATGTTGTGATCATAAAACAATCTATTCTTGCTCCTCCGGGCTTCACGGTGCAATACAACAATAGAACTGTAAAAGGTTTCCAAACTAAAGAAAGGAGGAGATATCAGAAACGTAAACAGTCGGCAGTTTTCAAACCAGCTATGGAGATCAGAGAGGTTAATATGGAACATGATGATATGTGGAGCAGAGTTACCAGTCTGCAGAAGCGGGCGATCATAGGCCGATGGTTATTCACAGAGGGACAGGACATTAGCATGACTGACTGGACACAAAGGTTTTGGAGCCCGATTTTGGGCTATACACCGAAGGTCAGCTTATTACTCAATAATTGGTTCAGTATACACTTTCTCGATGAGAAAGACATCAACCTCATCATCAACAAACCCTGGGTCCGCGGAAAGGCTTTTCTCCAGTTACTGCCATGGTATTTAGGGTTCAACCCTATTATGGAGGCTCCCATGAATAAAACTCTATGGGTGAAATTATCGGGACTCCCATTAGAATTCTGGACTCTCAAAGCCTTAAGGACTATCAGGAACTCCATAGGGAACACAAAATATATCGATCCTGCTATTTTGGGATCCAGTGATGAGCGCATAGCGTGGATTCTTATGGAGGTTTGCTTCAATGGTGGGCTGCCAGCGGAAATTGACTTAATATGGGGGATGCGACGTCATAGGAAACGAATCGATTACTGGGGAATACCTTTTCGGTGCACGATATGTCATTGCACTAGGCATCTGAGGAACAACTGCCCAATGAAGTTCAGTCGTGGGCGACCGGAAGGGAATGGAGCAGGTTCGAAGGAACAATAAACACGGCCCCATCACCAGAGAGCATCATCCCCTATAGGTAATCCTCCTTGTAATTATCCTCTTGAAATGTTTGATGTTGCTCAGGATAGTAATGCACCTTATGTTGTTGACAATTATGTATCTCTCGTCTCTCGGAACCCCTCTGATTATGCACATGAACATAATTCACCCACCGCTGCTGTCAATATGGCCCCGGTTACAACCCTTAATCACAATCTCTCTGTTAGCGCGCATGAAAATAATGATCCCTCTACAATTGTCCATTGTGCCCCATATGCCTCTCATTGTCATAGACCAGCTTACATTGGCATGGGTGTGGATTCTCTCGACATCCACTCAAACCATAATGATACCCGGCCTGCTATCCCTTATCCTCAAGTGTCGAACCCGATTTCCACATCAGGTGGACCAACGAATAAGATGAAACTGTTGTCTACGGCCTCCATTGCTTCTTCTGATCTTCCCCGCTCATCTCCCTCAACCGAACTCGACCGTGTCTCCCCATCCATGCCACCCCTTGAATGGGCTTCACCCTCTCCATCCCCCTCATCCCTGGACAGGGAGGCTGATGATGTATCTCCTCGGAGTTATATTGGAACCAATTTAGATGCCCTCTTCACTGACCCAAATTTGGACCTGGATACTCTCACGGTTTTCGAACATGCTCCAACAATATCAGATGCAGATATAAACATTTCCCCAGCCTCGGGAAACAATATCATTTTTTGGAAAACGAAGGCTAATGGATCCAGACATTTCCGAGGACGGGAAAAGACTAGATCCCTGTTCAGGGATGATCTGCTTGACCTCATGGAGGTTCTGATATCCTCCTCTGACGAATTCAGGGCACTTAGAGCAGATGGCCCTCAGGAGGGTTAGAAATGACTTACATCCTATCTCTCAACCTCAGGGGCATGGGCGACCCCTCAAAGATCCTTCGCCTAAGGAACCTGATCCGGGAGAGCAAGTCGAAGATTGTTTTAATACATGAGACTCTTTCTGATAAAGTGAAGGCAATGCACATTGTTCTTTCTATATGTTGAGGGTGGAAATCTGTGGGGATTAGTGCTATGGGAAGGGCGGGAGGCCTGATTGCTTTTTGGGACCCTTCTTGTGTTGTTTTCCGAGCATTCAGTTTCAATGGGGGCATCCTCCTTTCGGGGAATATCAGAGGATTTCAGGGGGTCATTAATATTATAAATATTTATGCGCCATGTCTTAATCGTGGAACCTTCTGGGAAAATCTGGACAATTCTGGTATTTTGAAGCTGGAAAACTTGATGATGGTGGGAGATTTCAATGCGACTCTAAAAACAGATGAATCATGGGGTCTAAAATCAAGGAGAGACCCACTAGCCGGGTATATTGGGTCAATTCTTGAAAAAGCGCAACTCTGGGATATCAGACCTAAGCCTATGGTTCCCACATGGACCAATCAGAGATTGGGAGATGATTTCATCGCAAAGCGGTTGGATCGTGCAGTGGTAAGTGGAAATATTTTCATAGTCTTGGGCCATATGTCTTCTGGATTGCTGGTTGCAAATTTGTCTAATCACGTGCCAGTATACTTAACCTGGAGGATGGCACAGAAAAGATATGCTTTACCCTTCAAGTTCAATCGGGTGTGTCTCAGGGATCCTAAATATGAAAAATTGGTGCGAGATAATTGGAAGACCGAATCTTCTGTAATGGGTTCTACTGGATGGGCGGATTTCCACTCCAAATTGCAGAGGATAAAAAAGATGACTAAAGCATGGGAGATTAAAAAAAACAAGTGTTGCGGGCAGAATTATTACATATTAACAACAAGCTGACTGAGATACATTCTGAATATACATCAAAGACACCAGACAAAGAGACATATATGATGATAGAGAAGCTGCAGGCAAGGAAGCTGGAGATTTTGAAAATCGAAGAAATAACATGGAAACTAAAAAGCAGAATAAGCTGGTTACAAGAAAGGGACTTGAACACAGTTTTTTCATAAAACTGCCAGTGAGAGAAAGAACAGGAACGCCATATGGGTTATCAAAAATGATGAAGGTGCAGTGATTAGTAATGAGGAGGAAATCCGAAAGGAGGCACATAAATATTTTTCCATTTTTTATAAGGCAGATAATGAAATCGAATGTGAAAGTCAAAATTGGATGATGCAATACATCTAGAACTCCTTTGATGAAGAAGCAATGGAACAGATTAATGCTACTGTCACAAAAGAGGAGGTGATCTCCACAGTAAAATATTTTTCCCACGACAAATGCTCAGGGCCGGATGGATGGCCAGCGGAATTTTTTTTCCATTTCTTGGATATTATGGCAGATGAGATCACTATCATTGTTGAACAAGGATGGGTTTTAGGACATGTGCTTGAAAATATGAACTCCACGTTCCTGGCACTGATTCCAAAATTTTATGAACCTATGTCTTTCACGGATTACAGGCCCATTGCACTGTGTAATCTGATCTACAAAATAACCTCAAAGATTATAGCCAACAGACTCAAAGCTTTTTTATAAAAATATATCGCACCCGAACAATATGGTTTTCTCCATGGAAGATCGATACATGATGCTATTTCCACTACACAGGAGGTCCTTCATTCCATGCATAAAAAAAATAAAGACGGCATCATGATGAAAGTCGATCTTCTAAAGGCATATGATCGGGCAGACTAGTCATACATTCGTTTGCTCCTGTTGAAAACTGGTTTCCCCATGGGGACCATCTGATGGATCATGGGGTGCATCAATACTGTTAAATATGCATTTCTTATCAATGGAAAGCCTACGGTCTTTTTTGGTGCAGGAAGAGGTTTGCGTCAAGGATGCACACTGTCTCCCTTTATTTTCATCCTTCTCATGAATGGATTCAGTTGTCTGATGAACATGGCAAGCCGGGGAGGGAAGATATCGGGGTACTCTTTTTCAAAAACTGTAAGTATCACGCATTCCATGTTTGTTAATGACTTGCTCATTTTTGGAAGGATCAATAGAAGTCACTGGGTTTATATTCACTTCTTGCTCACCCGTTTCTCTAATGCAACTGGTCTATGTATAAACAAGGGGAAATATTTCATTATCTATGAACATGGTGATGAGGATGACATACTCTATATTGCAAATTTTTTTGGAGTCCAAAAAAAGAGGGCATTAGAGGGATTTGTCTATTTAGGATATAGGCTCAAGCCCACGACATACAGGAACAAAGACTGGACATGGCTAGTTGAAAAATTTAAGATCAAAATTCAAAAATGGACACATAAATGGATTTCACTTGGAGGATGCTTCATACTGGTCCAGGCGATTCTATCCCAAATCATCGTTTATTGGGGACATCTATTCCTTATCCCACAAGCTATAGTAACCCAGATTAATGCACTTATCTTTCATTTTCTGTGGGAAGGTACAAGCTGCAAAAGGAGATATCATCTGTGCAAATTGGAAATATTGTTTTGTCCCAAAGAACTGGGTGGCTGGGGCATTATTAACACGCGGCTCTTCAACATGGCTTTATTGGTTAAATCTTTATGGAGAGCTCTACATGGTAAAGGAATATGGGTGGAAATTATAGCCACAAAGTATCTGCCTCATGATCCAATACAATTCATATATACAAAACAGCTCATGGTGCCGCGATGCAGATCAGCGATTTGGAATATTTTTATAAAGATATTACATATACTAGCTGGTGGTCTGGTATGGTACTTTGGAAATGGGCAAAAGATCTTGCTGAGTGGGGACAAGATATGGAATGACCAAAATTCCCTTTCTTAATAACAGATTGGCGCATATTCTATCAAGATCTGGGATTTTATATATCTCATAGGTTATTACACATTGGGGATACAACGCCCCCATCTTTAAATCTGTTGAACAGCTAGGTTTCATGGGCACAGATGCGGTGGAATGGAATGAGTACAAAGCGGATCTCCAACGGATTGGTTTTTCCTTCGACAATGCAGGGGACAAGCTGATTTGGGTAGGAAGGATGGCGGATAATTCACTGGTGGTTAAAAATGTATATTCCATTATAAATAATATGTTAATTTTGGACCACTTTTGTATTGGTTTTGAAAAAATCTGGAAGAGGCAAATCCCGACCAAAATTCTGCTTTTCTGTTGGCTGGTGTGGAGAAATAAAATACTAACGTGGGATGGCCTCATGAAACGCAAGGTACATGGGCCTAGTAGGTGTGTTTTCTACCTATGCGATATAGAAGCTGTTAACCATATATTTTTTACATGCCCATACATTGCAAGCATATGGGAGGATTTTAGCAAAAATCTTCTAAGCACTGAATGGGCATCATCCACCTTTATTGAGACTACAAACATATGGGACATGGTGTTGGGTCAATATCAGTCTTTGCCCTTCTTTTTTATCTGGGAAGTGTGGAAATGCGGGAATAGGCATATCTTCGAGGATGCTCCGATTAGACTTCCTCTGATTCACAATGCAATCATGGGATGGATGAGGGACAGGACTCCGAACAATAAAACCATCCGAGATGAATCTAAAAGGTTACGCCCTCACCCCATATCATTGCCTGCCCTTTTCTTTGATGGTACATGTCAGGAAGGGATTATGGGATGCGGGGCATGGCTCAAGGTCTCACAAAAGGAACGGATCCATGTCTGTTGGAATGGGGGTCGAGGTACAAACAACCTGGCAGAATTAATGGCATTATGGTGTGGTTTGATAGCTACAAATAACCTGAAGCTACATAAAATCTCCATTTATGGTGACTCAAAATTGATCATTGACACTTTATCGGGTCTCTGTCCTAAATCCTCAATATCCTCCCATGGCTGGTTCAAGCGAGCTAAATAACTATGGGAGAAACTGGAGTCTCCTCCCTTATATCACATATATCAAGAGAATAACACAAGAGCAGACTTATTATCTAAGCAGTGATTGAAGATGGTATACATTTTTTTGCAAGTAACACAATATATAGACAATATCAAAGTATGGGCAAAGGAGATACCAATTCCATGATACAACGCCCGGAGGAAGATGAGGGACAATAGTGAGATTTTTGTTTTTTAGTAGTTTTTCTCCTTCTCAATTGCTATCAGCACTCTTGCATTTTTTTACCGATTAACCAGTACATGTTCACAAGCGAGCTTGAACACAAAGCCTTTAATGAGACAAATGAACCTTATACTATTACGCAAGCGAGCCAGTTAAGTCAAGCGAGCCAGTTATATAAATACAAGCGAGCCTAGTAAAATTTTTAAACAGAGATGAAGCTGCATTGCAAGCGAGCCAGATATGTCAAGCGAGCCAGTTATATAAATACAAGCGAGCCTGGTTAAAGTTTTAAACAGAGATGAAGGTGCATTGCAAGCGAGCCTATGAAGACTGAACAAGCGAGCCAGTGACAAATATCAAGCGAGCCGGATTTTGTATAGAAATGCAAAGTATACCAAAGCACCCTCCGTTATTTTCTTTATGTTGTAGCTATAAAATCAATGTTTATATGTGACCAGAGTGCTGATACAGAACTAAAGATAAGTTGGTAAAGCTCAGATATGTATGTACATCCAAATGATAGTTGGGATATGAATGTACATCCAAATGATAGTTGAAGATAGTTATGAGCTGGAGATAGTTATCATGTTACATTTTTCTCCACATGCATAGGTTTTATCATATTACCATCTATGGCGGTTATATGCAGATGAATGTACTGCCTTATACATATAATACAGTTGTTTTTTTCTTTCTGAAAAAATAAATAAATAAAGAAATTAATTAATTAATTAAAAATTAAAAAATTAAAAAATAAATAAATAAATAATAAAAATAAAAATAAAAATAATTGTTATGTTGAATTGATTATTTTTTGATCAAATTTATATTGATTGTTTGAAGATTTATGTAGTGGGTATCTTGAGATTTAGAGTTTAGAGAAACCAAAGTAGCCAATTATGGTCCGATGTTTCGAGTCTATAACAAGACTCATCATCAAGAATTTGTCTTGTTATAGACTCGAAACATCGACTCATAAATGAATATTGTGGTTTCTCCTAACTCTAAATCCCAAAAAAACTATATTGTGAAATTTAGTTAATATTTGCCTCTATTTCCCTGTTACTGGTAACTTTGTGTGGAACCCTCGTGCGTGACTCTTATATAAAACATGCTATGACAACGTATGAGAAACTACCATGGAGGGGGTGGTCATGGCCCCCAGGGTCGGAATCATGCCTAGTAACAAGCACAAGAAGTTGCAGACACTTTCCATTCAACTATCCCTCCGGAAACCCACAATGAGATACATCACCTTGAATTTCTTGTTGTTATGGATTACCAAGATTTTTTAGATTCCGAGATATTAGAGGAGGTTTATCACTCAGTTATTGATCTTCTTCATACTATGGGAAGAAGGAATCAATAGCTCAACTCCATATCTCTTCATTGAAAAATTAAGACCTCACTAGGCATGGTCTTAAAAGAGAAATAGGAGGAAAGGTTCAACATTTTTTCTGCTTTGCAAGACATTAAACATGCTCAGAGAAATCAATGAGTTTGTTTGGAAATACTGGGTGTCAGGATGGCATATTTAGAGAGCTACCTTCAATGTGAGTTCGACCCTCTAGCTCCTTCAAGATCCAACACCAAAGACCCTACACCAATTACTTCCTTAGACTCTTGAATTTTTGGAATGTTTAATGATAGTTTTTGTATTACAGTACTATAACATATATGCTTACTTTTCCAAAGATGATAGCTTTTTGGACAATTTGTTTATTCCATAGGTGGTTAAAATTATCTAGCTTCCTTCGGGGCAGATTGAAACCGCCTACACAAATATTTGTTTATTTGACTAATGTATTTTGATTGCACTAATAAGCACTCTACAACCTATTATAGGGGAGATGTGTAGGTGTTAAATGTTAGATGTTATATGTATTTAAATTCAATTTTTTTTATATAATACTTTTATTTTTAATAATAAAATTACGAACATTTTTTTAAATAAAAGAAAATCATAATATACATCACATTAAAATATATAACATGCAAATAGTATTTATAAATTAAGATACATTTTACCTTATAAATTAAAGGACTAGTCTTTAAGTATGACTTTTTGAAGTTTCTGGTATATTTCTGGCTGAAATCCGGTGAAAATATTTGTGGCCAAATCTTGATTTGTGTTGTTTAAATTGGTTTTTTTACTGCATATATGAATTCAACACCCTAAAAACCCCTGGGGCACTTTGATTGTGAAGAGTTCGCCTGTCAAACTTGTGATTTCGATGAATCCCTATCAGATTATAAACAAATTAGATTAGAAAATAAACCAAAAAACTTTCCAAAAAGTCACACTTAAAGACTACTCGTAAATTAAAATAATGATTATGTAACCATATTTAAATTTAATCAATAAGCACATGAAAATTTAGAACTTGTGTCCATGGGGTCTTGGATAGACGATGATTGGGTGCTATGTTAAGGCACTCCTTGATGTGAAGTCACTAGTTCAATTCCCCACCCCGATCGGGGCGATATATTGGACATGATGAAGATGTAGTCCTACCATGCTTACAAAAAAAAAATATTACTTACGATATAACAATACTCTTAACCATGAATATTCACCCCCATTTTACCTTGGATATTATTAACTTCTAAATAGGATTTTTTTGCAATACATTGGCTTATCAATACCACAAGCCCAAAAACCATAACTCATTTCAAAATCAAAATATTTTATAAATATTTCATTTTAATTTAATTTTATATCATTTTAAAAATTAAAACTTAATGCTTACTAGAAACTTACAATATAACAATATTCTTAAACATGGATATTCACCCCGGATATTCACCCCCCATTTTACCATGGATATTATTAATTTTTAAGTAGGATTTATTACAATACTATGGGTCATTACCAAACTTATCATACCACTTGCCCAAAAACCATAACTCATTTCAAAATCAAAATATTTTATAAATATTTCAATTTTATTTTATAATTTTTTTAAATTAAATCCAAAGCAAAAAAGGTATGGGGGAGATGTTGTATTGGTGTAAATTTTTGTAAACATTTACACATCGAGTCAATTAAAAAATAATAAAAAGGTGAAAGTGAGAGATGCTCTCCATTCAAGTATGTAAAGATGTTGTAATGTCTTTTAAACATTTTGACTCGATCAAAATAAAACAATTAAAATTAAAATTAAAATAATATAAAATAAAAATAAAAAATATTAATAAAAATAATCATTAATAAAATATTTTGGCTTGGTCATCGATTAAAATTATCAAGAATCGTTGCGCCCGAGCCCGCGCTCTGCTTCCTGGTCTGCCCTGTGCATAAGGTTTCTGGTGCTGCAGCAGGGTGGTGTCGATCGGGGTGCCCGCCCTGGCTTGGGTTCGGCCCAGTGGGGGATTCTTAGACCCCTCCCCCTCCTCCTCCTTCTCCTAAGGTCGAGGCCTTCAAACAACTTATCACTTCCCAACCGAAGAAGAAAAAACAACTCTCCTCCAAGTTCATCAAGAGATTGGATGAGATCCCTTCAGTGGCTCTCCTGCCTGAGGGTCTGATGAAGGTGGTCCTTTCCCTTACGGACCGTGCGTTGGTTGGGAAGTGCATGGACTTATGGCCTTCACCAAAAGCTACAGAAGCTTGGATCACCCGAAACTAGAATCCCCTCATTAAAAATAGTGTCACCTCTTACTTTCTGGGGCGGGGTTTCTTCCTATTTGAATTCACCTCAAAGGAGGATAAAGACTTGATTTTCAAGAACCATATTTCATGGATCCTCAAGGAATGTATTTAAATCAATGGACTCTAGACTTAAACCCCTCGAAGGATGTTCCTTATGTCGTTCCAGTCTGGGTCAGGCTCCCGAACTTGTCGGTGCACTGTTCGAACTGGGAATCAATGCAGCAAATCGGCAACACCCTTGGAAAATTCATAGACAGAGAAAACAACAAAGATCAATATGACTGTGCCAGAATCTTTATGGAGGTTGATTTCAAAGTCGGGTTGTCATAAGCTATTAAGATAACGGTGGGAAACTGGTCCCATCTGCAGAAATTAGACTACAAACAGTTTTCGTTCAAATGCCGCGAATTCCATGAGTATGGTCACTTTGTCAAGAACTACCCCAAAAATGCAAGCCCGGAAAAGGAGAAGGAAGAAGGATGGAAACAAGACAAGAAATCCAGAATGAGCCTTAGGCCAGGGCCAAACGGACAAGGATCGGAGAAAGGAAAAGGAAGTACAGAACCCACAGGGAGCATTCCTAAATCCAAACCCACCCAGAAAGGTCAAGAGAACAGCTTTGCGGTCATGAACTTAGAGACAGAGGAATTCCAAGAAATCTACCTATGGGATGTGCAGAAGGATCTCCAAATGTAGGAAGCCCTAGTACCACTGAAGAGTGGTGATCCTCCTGGAGAAACCTCAAAAGAAAGAGAGCCTGTCTCTGAGGGTGAAGACCTAGATTAGGAGGAGTCGTAGGAAGAAGGAGAAATTGGGGATTCCCAAACTTCCGTCAGAAACTCCACCAGGGGAAGGAAATCCTCCGGGGAAAAAAGAGAACAAGAAACCTACAAGGAGAAGCTGCAGGGGAGCCAGCTGACCCTAGAAAAGATGTTGGCAAGAAAACCCAAGACAAACATAAATCAAAGCCAAGGATCTAAGGTAGCCCTCTCAGCTCAAAAAAGGAAGTAATGAAGATCATCTCCTAGAAATGCAGAGAGATGGGGAGCAACCTAAAAGAGGAAGCAATGGAAAGTCTAGTACGGTTGGAAAGTCCAGACATTCTTCTCATCCAAGAGACCAAAATGGAGGAAAGGGATTTTCTCCACAAAAGCAAACAGTTTTGGGGAAAAGGAGGAGGTATTTTTGTCTCCTCTAGAGGCGCCTCAGCAGGACTGGGAATTATATGGAACAAGACATACCTTGAGAAAATCCAGGTTAAACTCAACTCAAACTTGATTTTTGCTCAGTTTTTACATCTCCATACCAAAGAGATAGTGAGTCTTTTCAATATTTATGCCCCAGTCAACTTGGGAGACAAAAAAATCTGATGGGAATCCATTAGGGATCTAGCAAATGAGATTTAGATGGCTAATTTCATTCTCGTTGGAGACATGAACATTACTTTAAGCCAGGGGGAGAAGCAAGGGGGCAGTATTTTAAGGGATCCAGTCAGAGAATGGGTGGAAGAACTCATTCAAGACTGGGACATGTTGGACATTAAGCTAGTCAAGGGAAAATATACATGGACCAATAGAAGAATGGGTTTGGGTCACATTGCTGCAAGGTTAGATCGCTTTCTCATCCAGAGTTCCTTCTTGCTTTTAGGTCTTGATGTCAGTTATGTTATTCTTTCTTCGTCGGTCTCCGATCACAAGCCCATCAAGCTTGAGATGAACCTGCATGTGAATCTAGGGCCTATTCCCCTCTGTTTCAGTGCTCTTTCGGTGCAGCATCTTGACTTTTCGGACAGAGTTGAGGAAGTCTGGAGACTCCCTGTCATTTGATCCCCCTTCTTTGTGTGGGAAGAAAAGCTGAGGAGAGTGAAGAGGGCCCTCAAATGATGGCTAAAGCCCTCCCTTCTCCAACCAAGTCAAGTCGGGCTGCCTAGGCCTGTTTGGAGAGTCACCAAAAAAAAATTGGAAGATATGGACATCTCGAAGGACATCTTAACCTTGAAAGAAGAGCTCCATGTTAAACTTCACAAGGCTTCCATCCGGGAGGAGGAATTCTGGAGACTTAAATCTCGTAGTCTGTGGATTCAAGCTGGGGACAGGAATACCTTCTCCTTCCATAAGCAAACTCAAGCCAGAAGAAGCTTCAACTCTATAGTGGAGATAACCTCTAGAGACCAAACCATCTCTGAATTTTCCAGCATAAAAAATAAAAATAAATAAATAAATGTGTTGCCCACCAGCACTTCAAAGACTTGTTTACATAGGATAAGCAAGCGAGTCACAGTTCTAACCTTCTCGAGCTGGTCCCTCTAAATTTCACCGCCCAAATGAACGTTATGATGACTGCTCCTATCACCATCAATGAAATCAAGCAAGCTCTTGATGAAATGGTTACAGACAAGGCTCCTGGGCCGAATGGGTTCATTGCTTGATTCATTAAAACTTGATGGAAAATTGTCAAAAAGGACCTCTACAAAATGATCTTAAAGTCTCATACCTGCCATATGCTTGGGGGCAACACAAACTCATCCTTCTTGGCCCTTATACCTAAAGAGAAGGGAGCCAATACTTTCAACATATTTAGGCCAATTTCTCTCTACAACATTAGCTACAAGCTCATCACTAAAGTCATGGAAAACAGGTTGAAAGGCCTTCTGCTGGAACTCATTCCTGACAATCAAGGGGGATTTGTCAAAGGTAGACAACTAACTGATAATTTCATTCTAGTTCAGGAAGCGATCCATTCGAGCATCTAAAGATGAGAAAAAGGCATGATTTTCAAGTTGGACCTGGCTAGTGCGTTTGATAGAGGAAGGCACAAGTTTCTCTTTGGGTTTATGCAACAATTTGGGATTGATTTCCGTTTCATAATCTGGGTCAAGGCCTGCATTATGAAACGATGGATTTCCCCACTTGTCAATAGGCGTGTTGCTGAATTTTTCAAGGCAAGTTAGGGGATAAAGCAGGGATGCCCTCTATCCCCCCTCCTCTTTGTCATTCAAGCCTCTGTCCTCAGTTTCATGTTGGAGAAAAGACGAATCGATCAAGATCTTATGGGTCTCAGAATCGTCAGGGGAGTCAGATACATCAACCATGCACTCTTCGTTGATGACTCCATCTTGCTGGGGGGTGCTTCCTCCAACTCGGCCTCCTGCTTCAAGCTCGATCTTGATCATTATTACTTCGATTCTACAAGTGAACTTAACATGGGAAAATGTTACATTTATGCTTGGAATCTTTCTGGACTCGAGCTAAGCACGATCACCAAGATTTTTGGCTTCAAAGGCTCCACGAAATGGGTGTCCTTTAAATACCTTGGACTGCCAATCTTCCAAGGTTTCATGATTGGGAGGGCCTGGTACCCCTTTCTGGATAAATCCAAGCTCAAAATGCAAGCCTAGGGCACATCGTGGCTCAACTTGA
Organism: Pinus albicaulis; assembly: GCA_034641835.2. Taxonomy (NCBI): domain Eukaryota; kingdom Viridiplantae; phylum Streptophyta; class Pinopsida; order Pinales; family Pinaceae; genus Pinus; species Pinus albicaulis. Next base: position 563,681,283 of record CM076574.1, read on the forward strand.
CAGGTAAGACTGATCTCATTGAGTCAGTCCTTAATAGTCTTCCAATCTTTCTAAGCTCTGTTATGTTGGCTCCGGTGTGCATTCTTTGCAAGATGGAGCAATCAATTCGCTCTCTTTTCTAGAATGGAGGGAAGAATAACACTCAGCTAATTTCGTTGGTCAGTTGGGTTAAGGTCACTATGTCGCTGATGGAAGGTGGCCTTCATATAAAAGACCTCAGGGAGCACAATATCGCTCTGGGTGCCAATATTTTATGGCGGCAGGTTGCAAGGAATCTGGGATGGGCATAGATTGCCTTGTGGAAAAAATACAGTTATGGAAATCGACTTCGCAGTCTGGAGAAATTCCGAGCTAATCGACATGGCTCCCCAATCCATCAGTTGTGCAAGCATGCTCTCTCGTTGCTGCGTGACTGCTTGTTCTGGATTTTAGGCAATGTGAAGCAGATCAGCCTGTGGGAGGACAGGATCATGAACGCAGAACCGATCAGGGATGATCCTAATTTGTAGCACCTAAAAACGTGGATGATTATAGAGGGTTGACGCACTATGTGGGACATTTATGAGTGAGACAGCAGCAACTAGACAGGGTGGCAGAAGATGGAGATGCCTGCTCATTTGGAGCAAGCATGGGCTAAATTCATGGTTGTGATGGCTGGGAAAGCCCCTCTAAACGCAAGAAAAAAAGACAGAAGGGGTTGGGGATCCACGACGGGATGCTACTCCGCGGCACAAGGCTATAGGTGCCTTAAGGCCATCCCCATTGTCCCCTGCAACCCTGGGATTTGGAAAGGGATTTAGCAGGTTAAAAGCATTCTAAAGATTAACATTTTCACCTGGAAACTGGGGCACAGCAGTATTCCAACAGCTGAAAATATGCAACGTCGTGGCTTCCACGGCCCCTCTCGGTGCTCGCTCTGTCAACAACAGGAGGAAAATTTGGCCCACATTTTTCTCGAGTGCCTCTACGCTCGGGACATTCGGAATGAAATCTTGCTACTTTGGAACAACATCATCACCCTCCCAATCACCATCACAGATATGATGTCCAATTGGGGAGACATATTTCCTACGTCCTTCCTTGGGAGAGGTTGGCCAAGTGAGGGATGGATGATTATCCCAAAGCTCATTTGTTGGAAGATTTGGCTTGAAATAAACAACCATATATTTCAAGAGAAGGCACTAAGCCAGTAGCAAACCAGTGTGAAAATCAAAAGCTTATTCAAAGAAATAATGCAGGACAAGGCGAACCAGAAGCGAGATTGTAGCTTAAACCAGCAAGATAAGGATTGGTGCAACCAATAGGGGCTAAACCTTTCCACTGGGCCCAATATGGAGAAGTGCAGAGAAGAATGGAAAATCAGATTAGAGGATGAGGACTTCGACAAATGGAAAAGAAGCACATATATCCACTCTATGCTTTTTTTACAGTGTAGAAAAGGGGAATCCGGGGAAGGCTGGAGGCATGGGAATTATTCGTTACCCTTTAGACAAAATTATTTCCCACTTTCCCTAGGGTTTGGGGCTTACCTCAAAGAATCAAGCGGAAGCCATGGCTCTCCTCCAAATCTTGAAATAGTTGCAAAAACATGGAATCAAGGAGGCTCGTGTCATTGGAGATTCACAAAGCCTCATTGGCTTGATTGTGTCAAAATCAGTCCCTAAAGATCTCTATCTGCAACGGGTTTTCGCTCGCATCAATAAGTTGATCATGTCCTTTTACAGACTTCAGTTCTTTCACGTCCTTCGAAAAAATAACAAAGATGTGAACCCTGAAGCCAACATTGCCGTCTCTTTACAAGTGGGATCTCTCCTCTGCGAAGAGGGGGATTCATGGGATCCTCTGCCTTAGTCGGCCTCTCTCCTTTGCTATGTTTTTTTATCTCTTGTTGCAGTAATTTGTTTGTATTAGAAGGTTTTCCAGTCTTTGAAAAATTGCTAGATTGACTGTAAGAAGCAAAGTAGGTGAATTTTTCTTGATTGGAAACCCCCTAGACATTGGGTCTCCAAATGTAAAACCCCCGAGCATAAGCCTCGGTCCTTTTGAATCAATATAAACATATTGCTTCTGTTAAAAATATATATATTTTGGCTTGGTCAAATTATTAATTAAAAAATTAATAATTATAATTATAATTAATAATAAAACTAACCTAGATCCATCTTAACTCTCGATTTACCAAGAGTCAAGAGGGATCAAACCTCTTGAGATGCAAACCTCTTTTGTAGTGAAAAGAGATTTCATCCCTCTTAGAGCTTGGTAGATCCAGAGTTCATATGGATCTAGGCTAGTTTTATGACATTCATAGGCAACACAAAAAAAACAAAGCTATATTGTAAAATTCAAAAAAAAAAGTAAGGGTAATTAAATCAACCTAGATCCATCTTAACTTAGGATCTACCAAGCCCCAAGAGAGATAAAATATCTTGAGATGTAAACCTCTTCTACAATGAAAAGAGATTTGATCCTTCTAAAAAAAATTAAGGGTAACCTTAACACTATATATATATATATATATATATATAAGATTAAAAACAAAATATTTTAAGTGCTCTCCAACCCAATATGGAAGAGATGTTGTCATGTCTTGTAAACATTTTGACTGGGTCAAATTACATTAAAAATAAATAAATTTGAATTAAATTAAAATAAAATAATAAAATTAATAACGTTAAAACATTTTTACTCAATCAAAATAAAATAAGCATAATAAAAAATAACATTAAAATAAAAATAACTTCATGGTATTCACACATGATATGAGAACCCGTGCTATTGACCCATGGTATTTGTGTGGAATATTGCCTATTTAAAGGGGGCGAATTAAATCAACCTAGATCCATCTTTACGCTGTAAAGCGTATCTACTTGAAAACAAATTTCCTAAATGACTACGTGGATCATTATACACCTTTGATTTGAATGTTAGACGATTCAAATGATCTCTACCATAGGATTAAATACTGTTATTTTTAATTAGTTATACAACATAAATATATTATTACCGAACACCAAATCTCATTTTCTTCTTCTTCTGAGAATTTCTATTTTCTTTTTCTGAGAATTTCTGCGTGTGGATGGGGTTTTGACTGACTGTGCCCAGGATTCTGCCTGCATCATCACAAAACAATCCTCCATAGAGGCATTGGAGTTACAAGAATTTCTTTCTCAATATCTCGTTCACAGTGTAAAAAATGAGATGGAGACTGTGCTTCTCTTGAATATATTCTATGTTGATTCAGTATTGGGAGGCCCTTCTCTGCTCCAACATGTGAAAGAGATCGGGGTTTATTGGGAACCCAGATGCATGGAATGAATCAGCGGAGATTGATTCTGTGTCAATGATGAGAATTCCTAATGCCAACAGGATTTCTTTTACATATTTGTATTCAACTCAGGCAGTGGGCGGTTACAAGTTACAGCATACGGTCAAGTTGCAATGGCGGCCAAGCAAAGACTTTACACATTAGTGAGGGAGGTCGAGTCATGGACTCACAAGTGCTATGAGCATATTAAGGCAACCAGAGGGTTTACACTTTAATGAGGGCCAACTTGGCAACTCACTAAAGGGTTTACACTTTACTGAGTTTTATTTTTCTGGGAATTTCTGCGT
>CM076574.1:564362766-564496030 GCA_034641835.2 Pinus albicaulis
TTCAAGCTTGTGTAAAAATGAAACCGGTTTCAAGCATAGTTTATATTTGTTTCAAGCTTGTGTAAAAATGAAACCAACTTCAAGCAGAGTTTCCTGATTTCAAGCTTGTGTAAAAATGAAACCTTTCCCATTTTACCTCTTGTGATTGTCATTTTGTCAGCCTATTTTTGCCAGATGAGCCTTGGTTTTCTCACTCCATCGTCACTATCTGCTTGGCCGATCATATGCCTTCACTTGGTTGTTTTTCCCAGTCCTGAGGAACCGCTGCGATGAGTGGTCTTGTTAGCCAGCCTCTTGACCTTTATTTGTTTTTAGTAGTTCCACCATTACCGGAACCAATTGCTACCCTTTATGCCACTCGTTCCTCCAGGAGGAGTAATCTTTCAGCTCTTTTCTGACTCTCTAAACATGAAAATATTGTCAAGGCCCTTGTCCTTTCGATCTCGTTAAAATGGACACGAATCAACATCTACCCAGTATACGTTTACCCCTTTTTCGGGATGGGATAGATTGATTACGAAAAAGGAATACCCTAGCCTATCGCGACTAGGAGGTTTTCTCGGATATTGTTTTCTACCTTTTCGGATCTGAGAAACTATTTACGAAAAGGGACCTGTGGAGTTTACTTTTCCGCTGTCTTTTCAAACTCTCTAAACATGAAAAGACGTCGAGTTCTTCCTTTGTCAAACTTGTTAAACCTAAATGACATCGGAAATTGTCAATCATGACGATATTCGAGTTCCTCCTTCCTAGGGCTCGTTAAATGTACTAGGATGGATTCGTCCGAAGGACGGATTTATATGACAAGCATATGGTATCCTCTTCAAGCTTGTGTAAAAATAAAGAGGTACTCACTGAAATGGTGGGGAAAATGGAACCAAAATCGTTTTCGTGTCGGCAGTATGTCGCTCTTGAACATGGCACTTGTCTGCATTCGTGTTGGGTTGGGGACATCTCATCTCATTTTTTCACTTGCTTCCGTGGGTTTGGGTAATATTTTTTAACCTCTCCTCTGCTCATTGCCTTGTCACCATGACCTCTGATCCGTTGATGTCAAATATGCTGCCAAAACCACTATTTTGTGCCGTTATGTGTTCAAGAGAAGTTGGCCTCTGCAAATATCAACCTTCCTCTGATTCTCATACGATCCTGATTCACAACAAAAACATCATGTTCCTCTGTCTCGTGTCGATGATGTGGGAAACATTATGGCTCACCTTCGATCAAGGTCACTTCTTTTCGACTTCAGCTCATTATCCGGAAAGTTGATCTAGAGACTCTTTTATGGTACCTTGGAGCCTGCATACCTCAATGGCAGGTTCGTCGCATTCGACATGGGGTTTTCATCATTGGCCTCCGATCGAGTGATTCTACGGGTGTTCGACGCCAGCTCATTGATTCACACGCCGTAGATTGTACCTGTAGTACCTTGAGGGCCATTTTCATTATTGGTGGTTCCCCTCGCGTCTGTTAACAGCTCTCATAATTGGCTGGTAATCAGACGATGTTCTTGCATGTTCGACTTTAGCTCACATATTCGCATGCTTGAACTTATACTTTGTTTGGGTCGAGATGGAGCGCAAGACCCTGGATTGTGTCTGTTGTAATCCAGGCTACGATTGTGAATTATTATCATTTTGTACATGACTCACTGATTGGATGGCTGCGACCATACCTGAGTCTATTTATCGATCCTCACTGGATGGTTGCGCCCATACCCTGGATCCGGATTATAGTGTACTCTGTTTCGGATGGCTACGCCCATACCGCATATACATCATGTACTTGAGATATTAGTTGTATTTTTCTACGCAGGTTTTCCGACGGCAGGGCTTCAGTTGAACATGATCTCGTAAAGCATTTCACCCCTATCTCTCTCGGGCCTCATGCTTTAGGGGGCATCTGTTACACAGTAATTTGTCACCGTCCCTACCATTCCCCATCTCGCCCATTGGAGGGTCGTTTCTGTGACCAATAAGCAGTGTCATGCCTTGCAAATACCATCATTGCATCCCTTTCCATGAGGACAACATTCCTTCTGTTGATCATTTCCTGAGCAAACCCCTAAAAACACATGTTTTTGCCTTGGCGCTGGTAGCCCATTATGTACTCGCGCCAATGGGGGAAAATTAACACTGAGCCCGCGCCAATTGGCGCTCTGTCCCAGTTAAGCACCCGCGCCACTCTGCTTTTGGAAAGTTTTTTAAAAAAGGAGGCGAAGTTTCGATTACAACAACTTCGTGGATGAGTCATCAGGAGTGGTTTCGCCTGAATAACCACGGCCTTCCTCCTTTGGCCTCTCGTTTCCACCATATGGGGAACCTCCCAAAGGATAAGGCCTCCCTTCCACTATTGTAGGGATCCCAACCTCCTCCTCTCCTCTATAAATATAGCCTTCATCCATTGATGAAGGGGCTGAAAGGCGGAAGGGATGAAAGTCTTGAAGTGCCTAAGCTTTGAATCTCCAAATTCCCAAGAGCCGTTGTGTTGTAAGAGCCCTCTTTCTTCCCTTAAGGCCGACTCAAGTAAGGAGACTATCGTCGAGAGACTCTAGAGAGGTTTTCCCTTTCCCTGGCGAGCTTTGCGAGACGTGAATGACTGGAGACCCATCCGAAGGAGACTGCGACGTCAGAACATTGGTTGTACTCTCTTTCGATTGTTATTTAATGAATGATTACGGTTATGGTTCCACTCTGTTTTCACTTATGTTAATATGAGTTATATCCTTTCTGACTGATATATAGTTGCGTATTCTGGATTTTATGCTTGTATTCGTGTTGTTTCTTGCATGTGCAGGTGTCCATCCGCGGAGATCGTGGGGGGGGTCGTGATCTGCCGAGGCTGAGGAACGGGAACGTTGTCTCTTCTACGAATCATAGCACTGGACTCTAGGTAGGCCTCCATCTTTGGCTTATTTATTCGCAATTAGGAACTTGCGCTGTAGCATTTGATGATTGTTGCTAGACCCCTGCTGGGCTAGTAGGGATCGCCTCTGTCCGCAGAGTAGATTTACCTCCTCAACAGAAGGCAACAATATGCTTCATACAAATAGCTGAACGTGAGAATCGACTTAGTTATTACAAAGCATTCATCACTTATGCAAGTCCCAACTTTATTGCACCAAAGCATGTACTTGCAAGTCAATGTAGCAAATATTGGACAAGATAGGTCAACATAATATGGACTAATTCTATCATTATATTTTGAAAATTTGGTCGTTACACCACTTTTTGTGATAAGACAAAATATTCATTTCAATGACGAATAAATGTATTCTATGATGATTGCTAACAACCAGTCATTGTTCTATGGACATTAACAATGATGGTGTATACAACAACAACATTTGGATCATCTGAAGTCGTATCTATATGACCTGGTACCACATCTAGATTTAAAGTATTGACTATTTGTTTTTTTCTTTGCTTTCCTTCGTGTTGATCTTTGACAACTGCTTATTATTTTTTGCATATTAACAAATGTACTACATACAACAACAACATTTGCACCATTTGAAGCTGCAGCTAAACCACTTCTTACAAGTTCTACATGCAAAGTATCCAACACTTGTTTTCTCCGTTGCTTTGTTTCTGCAGTCTATTTTGATATTAGCGGTAGCAGTGTCTTCTTCTCCTATTAGTTGTTGTAGCGTCTTTGAAAGTTGCATGTCACTACATTCCATCGTTCCAAATTTATATATTCCATTCAATGCAGCAAGTGGCACCTAACTTTGTTAAAACATCAAGAAAAAAACAACAAATTAACTATCCCAAGGAATCAACTCACTGAAGAATAAGAGCAATACCAGAAGTTGAGACATAGTAACTTGTGCAGGATAATGTGGATAATAGATGACATAGAACAATCTTGATTTATACTATATGAAATCTTTAAGATCCTATAATAATAACTTAGGACATGGGACTAAGACTACCACCACCATAGGTCCATAGCAATAAGACTAATGTGACTGTTTGGGTAGCTACTCTAATTTTCTATAAATCTCTAGACTATAGTGTAACAAGTACTATTATCAGTAAGCTATAACTACGTAACCTATAAACTACCCTTGCCTTTGCATCTGTTCTATTTGCTACTTCTGTTTTGACTGCTCCTAGTGTTGCTTTTACTCGATCAATTAAACTGATGACTCTTGTTAGGTGTCTTGTATTATGGAAGCAATTGTTTAAAGATTAATTCTGAGTAACTTTCAACTGAGGTGCTTGCATTTTCTTGCCTCCATAATATGCACAAGATGCAATAATTTCTTGGAGGATACCAATGACCACAAAATAGCTTGAACTTTAATTTATTTCATAGAGTTTTGTTTTTGGGGCTGTCTTAACTACCCTTGGCTTTGCATTTGTTCTATTAGCTACTTCTGTTTTCACTGTTCCATTTTTTATCTCCAGTTTTTTTGTGTTCCAACTGCTTTCTAAAATGGTGAGCAATCAGTTTTTTTATTATCGACATTAGTTCTCTGCGTTTGAAAAACGGTCTTTTTTTTTGTGTTCGGGGACAGTCTCTGTTTTGGGTGAAACAGAGTACTTTTTATTTTAAACACAGTGAACAGAATCATTTTGATTTTTATACGAACGCAGATGTTTTTATTTTTAAACTCCGGTGGTCCCCACAGTGTCTTGCTGATGTGGCGAGTTCGGATGCGTTCATCGCAATTGGAATGTCAGCAGGGACATTTGTAATGCGAAATGTGCTAATGCAATTTGGTTCATCGCCTTTTGAAATCCGACCGAGTTTTGTTTTCATTCATCACCCGATGTAAAGGTTTTATGTCAAAGGTTTTAATATGTTTTATATGCACGACAATTTTTTTATAAAGTACTTTGTTATAAGAGCTAATGTTAAAACATTTCAATGTTTTTAATATGAGCCTTCATTTTGGGTGGGTCTGAAAGGGCATATTGCTTTAGTTTTATTTTTAGTGTAATATGTGCTGCCACATATAAAAGGGCCGAGAGTCTTTGTAACAGTGTCATATGTTTTTATTTTAAAAAGCAGAGCAGAGTGCGAAATAGAATAGGTTTACATAGCAGTATTATTATTTTTTTGAACTGAAAGACACAGAATCAAATTTTGTGCACTGTGTCTTGCAGCAGTCACTATTTTGTAAAACCCTCTGTGAGAGGAAGACATTGTAACAACAATTTTTATTGTTAAGGAATAGAAGTGTTTATTTTCTCTCTCCTGTTTTCATCACATTTAATATTTGTTTCGACTTTGCATGCCTTTGGATGTTATTTAACGTCTAGTAACTCCATCATTGGCCATCGAATGCAAAAACCAACAAACGATGCAATAGAGACCTTCGAATTTTGCATCATAAAGTCAAGGTCGAAGTGCTTTTAGATAGAAATGACAATAATCGTGCTAATATGTTGTTCTATGAACAAGAACATAGTTTTTGATATGCTAACACCGAAGCTACAAATGAAGTGAAATTTGATTCAGAAAATGATGATGATAATAATCTACATTTTTTAATGAACAGAGGCTTTAGTAAACAAAGTCATTAATATTGCAAACGGATAAGCTTCCTCGAAGGAGGGGAACTCCCCCAAGATCGAAGATGATAATATGTCGAAGTTGCATAATCTCAAATCAAATCCTTTTTCATGAAATCAAAAGCTTAAAAAGATGGAAAGACTATTTTTTTCGGAAAATCACATTCAAATGAGTTCACAATTTGAAGCTGAAAGCAAAATCAAAGATGCATTGGAGCAAGTTGAGAAAGAATTGAGAAAAGAACTTGCAAAGAAAGAGACGGAACATGAAGTTTCTATCTCAAATGCTCAGAATCAATTACAGGAAGTTCAACAAAAAATTCAGGCGATATTTCAAGAACTTGCAAAAGAAGAGACAGAACATGAAGTTTCTATCTCAAATGCTCAGAATCAATTACAGGAAGTTCAACACAAAATTCAGGCGATATTTTAAGAACTTGCAAAGAAAGAGACGGAACATGAAGTTTGTATCTCAAATGCTCAGAATCAATTACAGGAAGTTCCACACAAAATTCAGGCGATATTTCAAGAACTTGCAAAGAAAGAGACGGAACATGAAGTTTCTATCTCAAATGCTCAGAATCAATTACAGGAAGTTCAACACGAAATTCAGACGATATTTCAAGAATCATACTAAACACCTAAAGATTGGGAACTGGAAAACTATGAACCTTATCACAGATTGTAGATGAAAGAAACGGGACTGTAGCGATCACTCGGGAATTACTTCAAGAGCATGATCATACGTCGAATTTGGAGAACCTCAATCAAAAATTTTCTGACAAAATCGAAAGCTCAAGAGAACGAGACTGTAGCGATCACTTGGGAATTACTTCAAGAGCATGATCATACATCGAATTTGGAGAACCTCAATCAAAAATTTTCTGACAAAATCAAAAGCTTAAGAGAACAAAAGATTATTTTGTCAAAAAATGTCACTCAAACTCGCCTTCCTAGCAGTACTGTACTGTCCAGGTTAGTTAAAATTGCAAAAAAAAAGAAAAGAAAAGAAAAAAAACCAAATAATGCAGAGCCAATGCATTTTGACAGCCAGATAAATGGTATAGAATCCAGTCAGGCAAGGATTTATAGGATGACAAAATTTATTCTTTATCAAATTATATATATATTTTAATTTTCAATCAAATAATAAAATAATGCGATGGAAACAAACTTCAAAACATACACTCTTTGAGATATTTATTTTTGTTGAAAAGTAAAATTACGATATAATTTTTGTTGAAAATGGAAATAAACTTCAAAACATACAGTCTGTGTGATGTAATTTTTGTTGAAAAGTAAAATTACGACATAATCTTGAAGGTTTTAGAAAAAATTAAAATTACAACGAAGTAATTTTTAATTAAATAATAATTAAAAAAAATTACGAAAAGTATTTTATCTTTTTGAAAATTAAAATTATGGCAAAAACTTTTTAAGTCAAACAAGAACATAGTTTTTGATCTGCTAACACTGAAGCTACAAATGAAGTGGAATTTGATTCAGAAAATGATGATGATAATAATCTACATTTTTTAATGAGCGGAGGCTTTAGTAAACAAAGTCGTTCCAAGGGAAATGACTTTGAATCCTCCGAGGCTGATACAAATGGTATTCTCATTCTAGAGACCTAGCAAAATTATGTTTTCTATGTTTTCTCTGTATGATATAATCTTGAGAAGTAATTAAAGGAACTTTGTAAATTTGTTAAAAAGAAACGAGAATTGTAGGACATACCAACTTTATCAAATTCGAATGGAATTACAATCATCAATGTTCCATCGGCTATCATTTAAAAACACAGTCCATAATATGTAAATTGCAGGTAGAATATCATCCACTTTGCACTCAGAATCAAAGCAAGAAAGCGAATTTAATATGTGGAATTACGGGAAAGAGTAAGAGAAATTATGCTTAGCAAACCTTGCAACCGGAGGCGCACAGTTCCAGCCTGACTTGCGAAAGCTTGCTTGCAGAGTGTCGAGTCGCATGATAAATCTACTTGCAGATGTGTTGAGCAGAATACAAAGATTTCGACTGTCAAGAACAGAAAATCTAAAGAGCGGAAATAAAATTCACAGAGCTTCAAGAAAAATAACAACTGCAAAGTAGAATCTGGGACAACTGCCTTAATTTTATGCTATTTAATTTTGAATTAATGGTTGTTGATATCAAGATATCTACATGGGATGTCTGTGACATCGACTAGATCCTCCAACTCAGATCTGCACTTGCATAATGAATATCATAAATTACATATTCGATGCGGAAAACCTTATTGTTAATAATGATTCTATGTATAATTAATAACATTGAAATTTGAGTTTTATTTTTTCATGATGGTTTTCGCAGCAGAATAGGTGGACAGCTGTGAGCATTTGTGCAATCAAGAAATGACCGATGATAAATGTAGATTCGACATGGATTTACTTTAATGTAATCCTCGAAGCGAGAAAAGATAAATCTGTAATTTGTGTTCTTTAATAAATTATTTAATGATGTGGATACAATGGTTCTTAAAAGTATTTTCAACCCAGTAGAAAATATATTAATAACTAATTTATAATTTAATGAAAACTAAACAACTCCACATACCAAAATTCAATAATTTGGAGCGGCAAGTCAAAACTATGTGGATAACATTACAAATTGATGAAAACTAAAACAACTCCACAAACCGAAATTCTATTGAGTTCATATTCTACACCATTTAATTCTCTTTAAATAAATTGAAATATTTATTCTACCCCATTTAATTCTCTGTAATAAGATTCAATGCCTACATAGTGACGTAACTGGAGGAATATATTGCTACTGAATAAGTTGTATGGGGTCTAACCCTTATTGCCATGCATGGGATCAGTCAACCAAATATTTTCATGTAGCAGCATGTAGATTTGATATGGATTTACTTTAATGTAATCCTCGAATCAGACAAAGATAAATTTGTAATTTATGTTTTTTAATAAATTATTTAATGACCTGGATCCAATGGTTCTTAAAAGCGTTTTCAATCAAATTTGATAGGAAAGTCAAAAATATATTAATGACTATTTATAATTTAATGAAGACTAAACAATGCCCCCAGCCTAATTTCTTTTTAAAGCTTAATTTGTGTTTTAACAACGGTGTGAAACAAGTTAAATATTAATTACATTTAACCAATACTAATTACATAATAACAATACAAAATAAATTAGTAATTAAATTAAACTAAGTAGCAAGAACTAAAAATAAAATTGAATATTTATTTATATATATATATATATATATATAGTATAGAGGATGTATAAATATTGTGCAAATTAAATTTATAAGAACTTCATCATACCTAAATACTATACAAAAAATTATTGATAATAATAATTTAAGTGGAAACTTATTTTAAAAAATAATTTATTATATTTATTTATCATAATTCACTAAATTTACATTAATAAAAATTATATAAATTAAGAGTATTTTGCAATTGCAGTTCAATATTTAATAGTATAAAATAATAAATAAACATAATAATATAAAATAATAACTAAACAAACTATTAGCACAAATAATTTAAAGAGAAGTGGCAAATTGAACAGAATAAATATCTACTATATATATATATTTATTAAGTATTAAATTATAATTAACGTAAATATTTATTTATTTATTTTTTATTTTTTAACTATAATATACTTATAATTAGTTAATCTATGGTTGAGCATTTTAAATGTGATAGATTCCAATTTTAAAGTGTTATCCATATGTTCTATTTGCAACTTCTAATCATACAAGTAATAAAAGCTCCATGCATCACAATTTTATTTATGATGTTCTTATTAGCATGTGGCTGATGTGTACTTAGTAATGTTATATATGACTGCGGGTCAGTCTAGAGAAGTTCACCATTGATGTCAAGTACCTCGGGGGTCAACTTCCTTCGTCACTGTACAATATATAGTACAAACATAACTTAATTTACTCGTCTCGACTTACGATAAAAGTCTTTATATAATTACCTATGGCCTTATAACCTTATCTTTATTACCTATGGTTTCAACCATACTACATTCAGAATAAAGCATATTTGAAGGGTAAAGTTAATGTGGTAAGACTTGAACGTTGTTAATCTCATATTAATTGAAAAGGTTTATTATCTTCAATGCACAAGCTTCCGTACAACACTAATAGAGTGAACTGCCCAGACTCACATGCATTTCTATGCACAGGAAACAGAAAGCGAATTAGTTAAAATAGCAAGTTGAACATAATTAATAGAGCCATAAAAATTGGCACGAAACACTTAATGAGATAAGATCCTGAGAAATATCAAAACCATTAAATTGATATAATTACCCACAGTACAATTAATACTCATGGCTGAAATATCTCAGAGGTGTGGAGTTCAAAAACTGTCAAACTGTGAAGTTAATCTACATATATACGAAAATGGTATAGGTTAGTTCAAATATAACCAATTTAAGTAATAATCATCAACACAATAAATGTTTGTCCTGTAATTGGTGAAAATTTGAATTTGAATTAGAAAAATAAGAATTATTCACTATAACTATTTAACATAATCCCAATTATTAAAATTATTTTTAAAAAATCACAATTTTAAGTATTATTATTTGTATTAGATTTATTTAACATTTCAACAAATTTCAATCCTAATAATTTTTTACAAATAATTTTTTAAAGTTTTTATAATTAAAATAAATAATAATACAAAAATGATAAAGTTTATTTAGAACATAATTTAATTTAAATTTTAAATTTCTATAATTGCATTCTCTGTTATTGCTTGTATACACTGTTGTTGTGTGATGTTATATCATAGAATCTCAAATATTTATAGAAAAATGTTAAATAAATACATCGAGGCAATTTAAATTATTCAACTTTATTCAACTCATTTGTTTTCAACAAATTTCCAGGCCAACGACGCATCTTGTACCGGGAATCAGTTTATTGACTCAGAATTTTCCATTCAATAGTGATGATCTTACAAAACCGTAATGGTATATCGCATGCTCACAAGGTAGTAAATGGTATTTTTATAATGTGTGCGATAAACTTTTGGAGAAGCCACGTAACAATCGGAGATTGGCGAATCCTTGTAATAAATGTTAAAATTCACTTTTGATCTTTTGTGATGCGATGAATAAATATAAAGGCAAAATAACAATCGCATCCCAAGTCTTCAATGGTGCGCAAGATAAATAGAATATGATTCATGCCGATTTTCCGATTGCGATGATCGCATCACAATTTGTTTGAGTGAAAACATTTTTTTTTCCAAATCCCGATCGCATCGGAGATTTAAAATGAAGTGGACTGTTATAATCTATCTCCGAAAATGCGATTGCGATTGAGCGCAATTGCATCGGAATTTTGCAATGAGAGGAATGCAATGTTTAATCTTTTTCCCGAGACGCGACTGCGATAAATCGCATCGCATTGTTATAAATAGAAAAAGTGCAATACTTAATATTATTCCGAAATGCGATTGCGATTGAGCGCGATCGCATCGGAACGTCTCAAAGCAATAACAACTCTTTAAAACTTTTCCGAATTTCCGATTGCGATTTACTATTCATTTTAACATATTTCTAAGTATAAAAATTTTCTAATATGTTCAAAATATGTTAAAATGTCTTTTAACTCATCGGATCAGAAAGTTTTTAAAACTTGTAAACTTTGTGAATGAAATGTGATATGCATCTTTTTATTTATGGAAAAGATATAAAAAATGGACCTATTTTTAAATGGGATTTATTCTAAAAATTTAAAAATAGGGAGGGTTGTTGTACAGTACAACAATTGGTGATTCACTGGAAGAAACAGTTATCTCTGAAAAAATGAAATGAATACTATATTTCAAGTAAGTAAAAATTTCTAAAGATAATGAAAACTTTTCTTAAGATAATTCAAATAAAATCTAACCATGAAAAAGAATAAAAATCACTTACAATTTCTTTCTAATTCTTCAAGGATAAAAACATTTTTTGGGTCATCTCAAGCTTTGATTGGTTGATAATAATAAAGTAAGTGGATTTTCTCAAGTTTAGCTTATGTAATATACTCTATTGTCACAGGGATTGCCTCTGCTGCCAGCAAACGTTCATAGTCTCGACAGGGTTACCTTTTAACCATTAACTATTCATTGTCCCATCCAATTAAGACTATGACTTATTAAAAATAAATTCATAGGACATATTTTCTCATATTTTTGTCTTTTATTTACTTTTCTTAATTTAAGAGCCATTGTTTTGGTTTGGTAGCCAGTTAGTAACAATGTCATTCACTAGTTGTAATTAAACTGAACAAGCCAGCTTGTGATGAGACTCCTTGTCTTAATTTATAAGCCATTACCCTGTTTTGGTATGCAATATTGGTAATGTCAGTTTGATTACTTCCTATGATCATGGTAAGCAGGCTCGTGATGAGACCTCTTATCTCCTAAATTTGGTCATATAATTTCTTTAGAATTACATTCTAAAAAATCACAATCGAAATGGATTGGGTGAAATAGTTGTATCCTTAAGAATAAATGGATGACAATTTTCAGAGCTTTTGTTTGCCAAAGCTTGAAAAAGTCTTTACTTTTTAAAGATAACCTTTCTCTGTTTAATAAACTTATAATGATTTACATTTTCCACAAAGTTTCATAAGATCATGCAAATGCTTTAAACAAAGTTTCAAACTTTAACATTTTATTTAAACTATATAAAAATTGTAATCAATTCCGTAAAAAAAATTATTTTATTTAAAATAAGTATTTATAACATTCTTTCTAAGACAATTTTCTAATAGTAAAAAAGTCAATTAAAGACTATTAACAAACTTTATTTTACAAAAACAAATGGAAATTGTAGAAAGGGATATGTACAAGTAAGAAGGGGTTATCTCCTCATGAAAAGAATTTCTTTAAGACAAGCCCGTTTACAGGAAGAGATTCTCTCTTTCCTGTTAAATCTTGAAGTATGAATGTATATGAGCCTATATTTTTAGCAATCTGAAATGGTCCAAGCCACATATTTTGGAATTTGGTATGCTTACCTTTTTCCTCATGTGCTTTATCCCATTTCAGAACAAGATCACCAACTGACAAATTTTTTGAGCCAGTGGAATTTGAATCAAAAGAGGATTTAATAAGCTGTTGATTTTTTTCATGAACAATTCTTTCTTTTTCTCTTTCCTCTTCTAATTTTAGGATTTAATCAAATCTCAATTGAAAGGATGAGGAAGGATTTTCTTCAATGAATTGCACCAGGGCTAATGATGGAAGAGCTAGATTTGATGGTATTACAGCTTCTTCACCATAAACTAAATTGAAAGGTGAAGTTCCAATAGAAGCTTTAAGAGTAATACGATCAACCCATAATGCAAAGATTAAAGACTTGTGCCAATTCTTTTGGCTTTGATCAATAGTCCTTTTAATGATTTTGAGAAGATTTTTATTAGTGGATTCAACTAAACCATTACCTTGTGGATAATAGTTAGCTGAATATTTCAATTTAAAACCTCTCTTAATTGCAAATTCCATTATATTATTACCAGAAAAATAAGATGCATTATCACATACCAGAGCGTTACGTACACCAAACCTGGTAATGATGAATTGATCGATGAAATCAATAATTGCGTCAGAGTTGGCTACCTTTAGAGGAATTGCTTCTACCCATTGTGTGAAGTAATTTGTTGCTGTGAGAATGTACTTATGCTGCTTGGAAGAATGATGAGTTATCTCAACAATAATATCAAGCCCCCATTGCTCAAATGGTTGTTCAATGTTTACTAGTTGTAGAGGAAAAGCTGGCTTCCTCTACCTTCCACTAGCAGTTTGGCAAATCTTGCACTTTCTCACATAATCATGAGAATCTTTAAAAATGGTAGGCCAATAATATCCAACATGGATGATTTTGTGGGTTGTGGTATTGCCTCCAAAATGACCTCCTGCTGGTCCATCGTGTAGTTCCTGCAAAACCTTCTTTGCCTCAGTCTTTTCAAGACATCTTAGTAAGATTGAATCATTTTTTTTTTTGAATAACACATTATCAATGATTTCATATTTAGTAGCTTTTAATCTTAAAGCACGTTTATTCTTATAGCTGAGATTAGAAGGAGCATACCCATTTTTTAAGTAAAATATCAGATCAACATACTGAGATTCAGAATCTGTAACACTTATTTGACTTACTGAAATAGCATTCTCTGGATCTTGATTTTCTGATATATTATGAGCTCCTGCTAATAATCTGCAAAAACCTTGTCCTTTAACAATCTTTGCTGGTTTAATGTCAATATCATATTCTTGCAAGGTTGTTACCCAATTAGCCTTTTTTTCTCCTACTTCTTTTTGAATTAGTAATTGTCTTACTGCTGAGAAAGGAACAATCACTTTTGTTTGCATTTTTAAGAGAAAAGGCCTAAAATTCTTGATTGACTTCAATACAGCGAAAGCTTGTTTTTCAAGATCAGAATAATTCAGCTCAACTCCTTGCAGATTTGAGCTGAAGAAAGAAATCGGTGCTTCGATTTTTTGATCATTGAGCTGTGTTAAAACAACAACATAAGAAGTTTCAGTTGCCAAAGTATACAGAATAAAATCATTGGAAAAATTAGGAGTATTCAATGCAGGTGCATCAATAATTGCTTTCTTGATTGCATTGAAGGCTTCTTTTTCTTTATGACCCCATTTGAATACTGAGTTTTTCCTAATCATATTCTACATAGGCAAAACAATTAAAGAAAAATCTAGAATGAATCTTTTTACAAAATTAATCTGACCTAGAAATGATTGCATGGACTTTTTATTGTGAGGTAAAGAAATGTCAGAAATTTCTTTAACTCTATCAGGATCAATATATATACCATCTTTTGATACAACAAACCATAAGAGTTTTCCTTGATCAAGAGCAAAGAAAGATTTCTTTGGGTTTAATTAAATACCAAATCTCCTACATCTTTCAAATATTTGTTTCAGATCTTGTAGATGATTGGATCTTTTCTTTGAATAAACTGTTATATCATCAAGATATATGACAACTGATTTATTAATCAGACCCTTAAATTCTATGTCCATGGCTCTCTGGAAAGTAACTCCTGCATTCACTAAACCAAAAGCATTTTCTGATAAGCATAGGTTCCCCATTTGGTTCTAAATGTGGTTTTCAGCCTATCATTTGGATGTACTAGAATTTGATTATACCCTGAAAATCCATCAAGGAAAGACATAAGTTCAGAACTAGCTACCTTTTGGAGAATTTGCTCCATAGTTGGCAATGGGAAATTGTCCTTTTGACATGCCTTATTTAAATTCCTGAAATCAATACAGATTCTAATATCGCCATTTTTCTTCCTAACAGGTACCATATTGGAAACCCAATTGGAATGCCTTACGGGAAAAATGATTTTGGCTTTCAGAGGCTTGTTGAGTTATGTTTTGATTTGATCTTCAAGATTTGTATGAATCTTTCTCAATTTCTGTTGCACAGGCTTAACATCAGATATCATTGGAATTGTGTGTTGAATTACAGAAGTATCATAAGTCTTTAAATCATCATAATTCCAAGCGAAGACATTTTTGTATTTACTCAGAAGTTTAATGAAAGCAAATAGTTCTTCTGAATTTAAATTGAGACCTAGATTAACATTCTCAGGTTTAGAATCAAAACTAAGATTGACTAATTCAAACTTCAAAGTTGAACTTTGAATTTTGGAATTAGTAACTTTCTTGAATCTGTCTTTAATATCATAAAGATCTTCTAATTTGACAACAGATTTGGGAATCGGATTTTCATTATTTCTTGAAGTAATTTGCAGATCATGATCATTTTCATCAATAATTTGTTCATCGTATGATTTATCAGAAGTTAAGAAATTCAAAATATCTTGAACATGGTAAAATACTCTCTAGTTAGTAATATTATCTGGGACAGATGGGTGAAAAATTAACTCTACTGAAAATCTATCCGGACTGCAATCTTCAGCAGGAAGGAGTTTAGATGCAACATTAGCTAACAAGTCAGCTGATGTGTTTTGATTCCTGGGAATAGAAGAAATATTAAATGCTAGAAATTGAGTGCTAAGATCTTGTACTAGGGTTTGATAGTGTTTAAGATGTCCTGAAAGACAATGGATAGTATTCCTCACTTGTCTTATCACAATTTCGGAATCTCCATAAATTTTTAGGTATTTTACATCTAACCCTATGGCCTTATAAAGCCCTTGAATCAAGGCTTCATATTCAGTAACATTATTAGTACACTCAAATTCTAATCTACATGATAACATAGTTTTTTCTCCTTTTGGATCAATTAGGATGCATCCTGCTCCTACTCCATCATTAGATTTCGATCCATCAAAATATAATGACCAAAATAAATTTCTATCTATGGGTTTATCTACAAAAGAATCAGAAATATTTACAATTATGGAATAATCGAATTGCGAAAAATTCTCAATTTGAGAAACAAAAGTATTTACAGAGAATGGGGATTGTGGTGTAGCAAAATTTCCACGAAAAGACTCGACAGAATAACCTCCAAGAATATTATTGTTGAAAGCTACAGGTTCATTTGGTTGCTCGAATTCAGTTACAGTGTGCGTCATATGTTTCTCTCGTTCGACTTTGATTTGATTAGGTTTCCCTTTGTAGGGAAGCCACATATGTGAATAATCAGTTGAGATATAACCATTAAGTTTCGCAGACCAGTCCCTGCTTAAGACTAATCGATAGAATTCTGGAATTTCTGCAATTAGAATATCAATTCTTTGAACAATCCTAGGATTAGAGGCTAGTCTAATGGTGACTGAATTGATTTCTCCAATAACTTGAACCTTGGAGAGATCCAATTGTAAAATATGAACAGCAGACTTCTGAGGTTCGATATTCAACTTAGCATAAACATAAGAAGGAATTATATTGGAAGATGCTCCCGAATCAATCAAACAATTATGCAAATTCTTAGCTGCTTTAGCTACTACACCACTTGGTAGAGGAGCAATAGGTGTAGCATTTAACTCTTTTAACAACAGCTTTTGTTGATGTTTGAGTTTGCTGAGTTCATGTAATGAGATATTCGCTCTAGTCTTTTTCATGTCCTCAACAATATTATAATCCATCGGATCTGATACTACCAGAGTTTTGGATGATGACGTGGGAGGATTGGGAGACGATGGCTGATTGTGAGTGGGTAATGAAGAAGCCTTTTTTGCAAGAGTTTTGTCCTTGGTATTTGGAGTTGTATTTTTATTTTTTGGAACAGTTTGAGCAGGTTCCGATGTAGATTTTCTCCTCGTATTTACAGGCATAGCTTCCTGTTCTATGTCACTATTTGAATTGGGGAGAATGAAATCTCACATTCCATTTGATTCAACTTCTTCTTCTCTTTCATCTTCTTCATCTGATATTAAAGGTTTGTATTCTTCTTCTTCATCTTCTGATTCTGCATTGGAAATTGCATTGGGAGGCTTTGATTCACTTTGATTTCTCCTGAAATTTCTAAATGGTTTCTTTGTATACGTTTCTGCGACCTGCTTCTTGATCTCAACCATTTCATTAGACATGGTTTTGAGGACCTTCTGTAAACCTTCCATGTCATATGGATCTCTTGGTCTCTTTTTCTTGGAATCGTCTTTAAAAGTGACTTTCTTTGATTTTCTTTCGTCAACAGCGTTTTTCTTATCAAGAGATATCATCTGCTTTTCCACTGAAATAACTTCCTTCATATTTTCAGCTAGAGTTGCCTTTGCAGCTTTGTCTACGAAAATTGCTATATTTGAGGGTAAAGCATTAATGTACCGTTCACTTCTAACTTGTTCACTTGGTTTAGATGTTGCAGGGATCTTGTTCAAGAGTTTATTAAATCGTGAGTTAAATTATTTAATGGGTTCCTTTGATTGAGTCTTTAAATTGGAGAGATCATTAATCAAGGTAGCAACTGATCTATCATCTCCATATTTAGTTAAAAATTGTTCCTCAAACATATCCCAATCAGTGATAGAATCAGCAGGTAAGGAAAAGTACCAAGATCCTGCTATTCCTTGTAAAGTATAGGGAATAATCGGACAACAACATCTTCATGCTCCACTTGATTCAGACTTACAGCAAGCATGAAATTATTGATATGTTCTTCTGCTGATATACCACTATCTGGACTAAACTTTGGGAGCCATTTTTTAGGATGATCAAGTAGATCATGCAAAGGTGCAGCCATATTCACAGCTCCTGGTCTGGTCCATGGTCTTTGTGCTAGTTGTGCCATTCTTGTAACGATAATAGACGAACTAGAAAGGATAACTCGTATATTAGTAGTAACTGTTGAAGTACGATAAGAAACAATTAACGATTGAGTAGATGTGGTTTGAGGAGATGAAGATTGAGCAGATGTAGTATGAGCAGAGGTGGAAGATTGAGAAGATGTAGATGAGACTACTGTACTTTCTTGATTTGGAGCCTGGGAAACAATTGTTTGAATATGCGATGAAGAACTGGTACCACTTTCTGTTTCCGGTGGAGTTTTTCTTGATTTGACCCTACTAGGAATAGGAAATTCTTTTAGGGAAATTCCAAGCTTTTCACTTTGTGATCTAGTAAGAGGTCTAGAAGAAACAAACTGCGAAGTGACACTACCTTCAGATAATTCCGACTCTTCTAATGATATTGAGAAACTTTGAAGTTTATGGGTCAAAGCCTCAACTTCAGGGGACTTAGGAATTGGATTATCTGATTGTTCTGAAACTTTGGTAGTGGGTGTTTGAATACTTTTCTCAATTTCTTCTCTTGTGATTTGAGATGTGGAAGAAATTGAAGGTGATGAGGGTGATGTGCTCTTAGAATGGATTTTAGATTTAGATTTATCTGCCCTTCATAGCTTTGGCCCTCCTTCTAGCGCCAAAAATGTTGAAGCCTCGAAAATCGCTGCTTCAAACATCGGGGGATAATCACCCGGTCAGGACCTTAAGACAGCTCCTTTTCCATTTGGAATGGTGGCTCCGACTGGATTTGTAGGACCAGTTTCCTAGTAATTTGAATGGGTTGGTAATGGAATGATTGGATTGGGGAAATGGGACTAAATGACTTGAAATGAAAATACTAGCTAATCTAATTTAAATACTGATAAAGAAATTCTAAAACTAACCCGGGTATCATATGTGAATACAAATTAAAATTATTTCAATTGAACAATAACCATAAAAATGTATTATAGCTTAATTGAAATGTGCAACAACGAATACAGATAACCCTGTTTAAGAAATTAAACAGAGTTATATTAGCATATTGTATTCATCATTGTATATCATTTACATACACTTATGAAAGATAAATATTTCTAATATACTAAAAAATAATATATATAAAGAAATATTGTAAAACGAAGCACACATAAACGATAGCAAATTTAAAAGAGAATATCATATGACAAAAGAAATTAACAGTGAATAGATAGAAAAACCGTATCCATCTTGAGACTTTCAAATGAAATCTAATACTCTAATCCAGCAATTCCAATGCAAAATCAACTCCAAGGTACAGAAATGCAACTCTTAAAAAATAATTCCGCACAGAATCACCAGATGTGACCCTTTATAAAAGAATATAGAAGTAAATGGAGTACAAAAATGTAATCTCCAAGTCAAAAAATATTACAAATTAAGGACCACTTTCTAAATGCATGAAAGGGGTTTAAATAGGTGCTCAATAAAACAAAATAAATAAAACTATTCCTACAATCTATCTAAAATAAAATATCTTAAACTAAAATGCGAGCTTGTAGTAGACTGGCTCATTAATCATCGATTGAGGTGGATGAACGAAGGTGGCAGACATTGAGCATATCTTGGACTTCTGTTGGCCGACTCATTTTTGAATGTAACTGTCCAGTGTATGTAGCATCAGAGAATTTAGGAATGATACATTGAATAGCATTCGAAAGGAATTTGATGGCCATCTGTTGGCTGTGTGGCTTGATCAGATAAGACCACATATTATCCCATGAAATTCCTTGAAGTTTGCTAATCTTTTGATTTTTATCAATTATCTCTTGCTTCCACCTGGAATCAGCTTCTTTTACTTTAGGTAACTCACCCGGGGTACAATCTGAGATCAAATTGGTAGCGTACAGGCTGTCATTAATCAATTGTGTTGTATTATTCATTAATATTTTAGCCCTTGATGTGGCTCTTTCTGATTTCATTAACTGCTGTTCCCATTCCATAAATAGAATTTCCTTGTGTCTCCCTTCAATTATAGGAAGGTTAGCTTTTCTTCCTTGCTCTGTATCCTGCCATGAAAGAAAATCAGAAATTTTATCATCAACATCTTCAATTTCTTGCCTAAGAGTGACTGATTTATCTATCAAAGACGATGTAATTTCGCACAAAGGCTCAATTTGCGTCAACTTTAAACAAAATTCATTTAACTGTTGAGATAACAGTTTGTTGATTTCAAGAGCTTTAGTAATGAATTGAGACAGCTTGGGATACTCCTTGAACTTGTCTATTTTTTACTGGAACATTTTTTCCTGTTCAACCTTTGAATTTCTCTCATTTTGTAAAAGATTTTGTAGCTTTTCTACTTCTTGAGTCAACTGCTGTTGTTTTCCCAAGGCTTGTTTATCAATCTTTTTCTTTTCAAGGCTGAGTTGCTCTTCTAGTTGTTTAGCTCTGAGTTCTACATCTTGTACCCGCTGTTCCAACTGAATAATCTTTTGCTGATCACCTGCAACCTGTTCTTCAAAGATAGCAATTTGCATATCCTTTTGTTTTACTAGCTGTGAAACTTCGGAAGCTTTATCTATAGTGGCAGTACTATAGGCACCAGCATACTAAGACAATTTGGTGAGATCCTCAGATGGATCCACCTCAGCATTTTTATAAACAACATTTAGCAATTCCCCCTGTGATGCCAAAAGAGCATCTTGATCTGTTCTCCTCCTTTTCCTTTGTTTTCTTACCACAACCCTATGTTTGGGATTGTAGAATATATCTAAAGGAGGGATTTCTTCTATCTTTAGCATAATTTCTCCAGTGGGGTTTTCATGAATGATTTCCACATCCTGATCTTTGGGATCGTCAATTTGAGGATTGTTTTGCAATCCTATCTGCTGTGCAAATTGTTGATATTGATTTAGCAAATGAGAAGAAACAACCAATTCAGTATCTACTTGTCCTCCAAGTTGAGAACCTGCATCATTCTTGGGTGCCTGTTTAGTGTTTTTACTTTTTGTACTTCCCTTTTCAATATGTACCTGGGCATTAGTGCCAGTGTTCCCTTTTTTTGTTTTCACTAAAGGATTCTCTGTATCTTTTTGAGAAGCTATTTCTGTTTTGGCAGTGTCGGCTTTAATGCTGTCATCCTTTTTCCCTAAAACAGGATCAGCTCCTTCTACTTCTTTACCAGAAGTACTTCCTGCTTGCTGTGATGCTTTCTCCTGTATGGGAGCTCTCAACTGATCAAGAGGCACATTAAGTAACCTTTGGCTTCTATACAACAAAAACTTTTTCAAGTCCTCGGCCTGTAACTTGGACTTGGCTGAATCAAAGACTTGGGATATATCATCCATGGAAACAAATAAATCATCAAAAATGTCTGGTTCATGCTCGAATCGGGAAATCAAAACAGAGGTAGTAAAATCATGCGCCACTTTCCTTGGGTCGTATTGTCTTCTAGGAATTGTTGAAAACTTAAGATTAGAAATCTTACCAAATTATTTCTCAGCATGAGCAAAAATATTAAGAGTATAGTCACCACACTTAAAAGGGAAGGTAGGCCACATAAGCTTTTTATTGCTTTTCAAAATTCTAGACATTCCTTCAACTGTCAGTTGATAGGAAATCTCCTGAGCTAACAGCTTATCTGGAACATATAGGGGAAGGATATGTGGCTGAACAATACTCCCAAAAATTCTGATATAAGTCATTTTTTCTTCTCCGAACCAATCTCCGATAGAAGACAAATCAGTCTTGGCTTTATTGGACAGTCTAGGAGGGAAATGACCAAAAATGGTTTGGTAGATTGGAATTAGAAAACCATGGCAGACTCTGTAAACATGAAGTTTGAAATGTTCTTTCCATAATAAATTATGATACACATGAATAGGAATAGGTTCTTTTGGAGTCCATTTCCAACCTAGCATGGGGAACTCAGAATTGAAACAGAGGGCGTCCAAAATATAAGCACAAAAATGGAAAGGGGAAGAATTCCTTGAATTCTTATCTTTTCTATACTCTAGAATTCGATTATCTATCTTATCCGACAAAATGATAGCCCCATCCATAATTTTAGAATTAACAGTAGAATGAATTAACGGGACCATTTGAATAGAAAATCTAGCAGAGTTGTCGTTTCCAAACAACCTACACATCATTGTTGCGGCATAACAATATGGAGGTGAAAGAGACTCCACAGAGTACATACCTAATGCCTCTTGCTTATGTTTCTCAGGGTTATTCCTCCATTCTTTGATTGGCTCTGCCTGGTTTGGATGTTCTGCAGCATATTCCTTAAGGAATTCTTTGTTGTAAATATTTTGTGGATTGGGAAGATGGTACATTGCTTTAATATCTTCTGCCCTGAATGACCCGAACACTAATCCAAAAGTAGAAACAAAAATCTGTTTTGAATGGTCACATTGTCAATGACCCATCTGATAACATCATAGTAGGGAAAAATATTTGCCCGGGCAGCAACTCGGTGTAAAAATGATTTTGCCAATGCACTGAGTTGAGTTTCAGAGTCAGAGTCTAAAAATTCTTCATTAGGAACAGTTTCTTTGGGCACAATAACCCTAGGTTTCTCTTTTTCAAGCAAATTGTATACATTCTCCCATGTCATATTCCCCAGTCCTTGACAGGAGGTGTCTGTGACTAGCTTGAGCTTCGCCGGTTTTTCCTTGGGCGGCATGTTTAGCATAGGAGCATTTGCAACAAAAGCAGCTTTAGAATTTCTACTTCTCTTTCACATTTCAGAGTCATATAAACTCTCTCTGGTTCTGCGAATGAAAGGATTCGAAATTCTGTTCTGCAATTCAAATGAATGCTTTCAGCTGAAATAAAACACAATAATGAGAACAGCTACAAAGATTTTAATTACCATTTAATCTTCCCGTATTTTCAACATAAATGCTCTCCAAGGGGTGACATTCACGTATTGAGAACAAAATAACCCATGATCCTCCGTTTGATTTTGAATTAATATTGTCGTACAATCGGAGATCGGCGAATCCTTGTAATAAATGTTAAAATTCACTTTTGATCTTTTGCGATGCAATGAATAAATATAAAGGCAAAATAACAATCGAATCGCAAGTCTTTAATGGTGCGCAAGATAAATAGAATATGATTCATGCCGATTTTCCGATTGCGATGATCACATCGCAATTTGTTTGAGTGAAAACGTTTTTACCAAATCCCGATCGCATCGGAGATTTAAAATGAAGTGGACTGTTATAATCTATCTCCGAAAATGCAATTGTGATTGAGCGCAATTGCATCAGAATTTTGCAATGAGAGGCGCATTGTTATAAATAGAAAAAGTGCAATAATTAATATTATTCCGAAATGTGATTGCGATTGAGGGCGATTGCATCGAAACTTGTCAAAGCAATAACAACTCTTTAAAAGAACTTTTCCGAATTTCTGATTGCGATTTACTATTCATTTTAACATATTTCTAAGTATAAATTTTTTCTAATATGTTCAAAATATGTTAAAAGGTATTTTAACTCATCGGATCAGAAAGTTTTTAAAACTTGTAAACTTTGTGAATAAAATGTGATATTCATCTTTTTATTTATGGAAAAGATATAAAAAGGGGACCTATTTTTAAATGGGATTTATTCTAAAAATTTAAAAATGGCGAGGGTTGTTGTACAGTACAACACCCCCGTGCACAAAGACATTTTTCGGACCCGATATTGTTTTATCCATACCATTGTATATTTCATCGCGCCTCCATAAGGTGACGTCACGACCTTTCATTTGTAACACGAAATGTGTTATTGCATTTCGGTTTAAACAGGTTTGAAGTCCAGGGTGGATGTTTTGCGATGGTTTAAGTTTTATTAACATTTAGTTATAATGTTTGTCATCGCGCGAACATAAGGTTGTGTAATAGTTGACATACATAAATAGATTCCATACTCTCAAAATGTTTACAACTTAAATTTAACATTCTAAATCATTACTATAAACGAAGATCTGGCCAAGGCTTTGTAAGTAAATTTAAGATTTTATATATGAATGAATCTGTCCAGTTTTACATGTGCATTGGTCCAATAAATTTCTGTATGGGAATAGTTGAATCCCTGTGATTAACTTTGTGGATGGAACTCTATCATAGAGCTCTAAAATAAGGCTATGCATTTAGTGGAGGAGTCAGTGTGAATAATACCGATATCGTGGTTAAATTGCTATGTAATTTATGAAGAGAAGCTCCATAATCAAAAGCATTCTCAAGCTTTTAGATGGACAAGTGAATGGTTTTTATAGTAGATGGTTTGATTGGTTCGATTCACATGAATCGATACAAAATTTGGTAATTGACACCGATATCAGCATTCGAACTGTAGACTTAGACAATTTGCCATCAACATTTGATCCAAGCGTAGGAAACATCATTCGGTTGGAATGGTGTCAGTTGAAATTCAACGCTGTTGTTGAATATACAGTAAATGATTCCGACTTCAATGCAATTAGAGGTCGATCCTAGTTTTTATGAAGAGGAAATCGTGTTTGAGAGGAGCCACGAATTTTGGCTTGAATCAAGTTAAAATTCCTTTGGAAAACAGTGTTTAAAGCAATTCGAAACTGGAAGTTAAAAAAAAAAAAAAAAAAGGGTTTTGAATGACAAACTATCGGTTTCGCGTGCCTCTGGACCTGAGGAGCGGTTTTCCAAAAATCCACGCGATCCAATTATTTTTTAACATGTCATCAGTCCCAAACTGCCCATTTCGCGTGAGATTTAAGTGCTAAATCTTTGTGGTGAAAGGAACGCGATATGCCTTCGATCTCAAGAGTAGGAGATCCAAGGGCAATTGCTAGTTAAGTTGCACGTAAATTAATGAGGTATGGCCCAACGTTTATTCCATTTAAAATCGTTCATCAAACTTTGATTATGTGGCCAAAATATCAAGCGTTGGTTTCAATGGTAAATGTCAGTTTTGAAAATGTTAATGTTAAACATTGAATGCGTGGGCTCCATATAAATCAACGTAGAGCAAGTTCAAAGGTTCGATTTTGCAAATTGGGTTTAATAAATATTTCAAAAGAGTTGGAATATTATTATATGGTGAAGGTTAAACCAATTTGACAGGGTCTTAGGAGTTTAGGTATATAACAATCTGTCAGAGACCATAAATGGTGACTGATACAGAGAAGACGACTCTCTCTATGTATGTGCGTGTTATGTGACTGATCTGAAAATGAAATGTACTTGTTTAAGGGTGCAAGGTATCCATTTCCCATAATTTCAAATTGAGCTATACACTCCAAGTGACCTCTGAAAATGTGAAAACTTCTTATTTCTTATACAGAGATAGACTGTAGGGGCATTCACCGGACATGTCACCTCTAAAGAGAGGATGAGTTCCAGAGGCTACCTCGCCCTCTACAGGCTCTGCCTAAAGAAATAATGAAGTAACACTTAGAAGTCTTTGACATACACATACTTGAAGTTTGATGTCTTGCGGAATAAGACAAATAACTTTCTGCAGCTGAGTAGGTGATTATGTGTGTATGAAAGTTATGTATATTTGCTGTTTAACACTTTATATCAGTTTTGTTTAGCATATCATCTTCAGCAAATAAAGACATCAAATGATAAAGCAGTTCACCCCCCCTCTGGGCTACATCTGCTGGACCAAGCCTCTCAAACTAGGCTTGTCCTCTTGTATTAAAAATGCTACAAAGGCTAATACAAGAATAAGAGTGTCTCGAAAGACAGATCTGACTGTAAATACAGAATCAGAAGATAGGAATTAGCCAAACATGCTCTTTCCCAAACACTAAACAGTGAAATTGTACCTGATACAGTACTTTTCCCCAATTGTCCCTGGTGGCCCTTTAGACTTGCATGGAGAATTTCGAGGTGAAGATGACCTCAATTGGTTCTGAAACCTCTTCCATTAGAATCAGAAGGTCGAAAATATCAGAAATAGACTTCTGAATCACAAAAAATGGAAGAACATAGTCCCCAAACAGCTCCAGCACTAAAATGGCCCTGGTGGCCCTGAAAGCTTCCCTGAAGCTAAACAGTGAGAAGAATTCCTCAAAAGGAAAAACGAGCTGTATAAATGGATTCAGACTGCTGAAAAACTTCAGGAATGACCTTCGTTCCACATAAACTGGCTGCACAATTCCCAATGCAGCTCCCAAACTGATTTGGCCCTGGTGGCTCCTGGAACTTCCACGGAGAAAAATCACCTGTAAACGGCCTCAGATGGCTGTGAAACCTGTGCCAATGGCTTCAGAAGGTCGAAGAGACTCAAAATCAAAAAAAAATTCGTCTTCAAATGCCTCTCCTAACAGAAGTTATGGCCTCTTTAGTAAACTGCCTGTTTGGGCTAAAAAACCTCCACTAAATGTGGAGCAACTGCAGATAGGGGCGCTAAAATAGCAAACGGGCGCCAAAAAGGGCGGAGGCCGCCAAGTTTATCCGCAGTTAACATTGGGCAATAAATATTATGGTTATAAAACAAACCGCGTTCACATGCGGCGGTTTGCAACGGTTATAACTGTTTTAATTAAAACAACGTTTAATAATAAATACAAACGTTGTATATTACAACCCACAATTATACCATAATCAAAGTTTTTAAATCCGCCGGTTCATAACGCGCCGAGCCCATCTGGGTTGTGGTTCCGCCGGAGGGTCATATGAATAAGGGGCTGGCCCGTAAGGGCTGGCCCCTTTACGGGCCCCGCCCATTCAACCACACGCAATAAAAACAAATCCGTCCGCCACATATAACAAAGACTGAACGGTGGTGCATTGGTTAGAGCGCTTGGTTAATAAACGACCGGTCCTGCGATCGAACCCGGCCGAGCCCCAACAAACTTTTAAAACGCCATTTTCAATTCAACTTGGGGCCCACGTGGCGGCCTCCGGGCTAGCCACGTGGCGCCTCCTGATTGGCTGCCAAAATGGAATATTTCCCAGAATATTCTGCGGAATATTCCACGAAATATTCCCAGAATATTCTGTGGAATATTCTTTTTTTAATAAATTTTTTCCACAAAGGCAAATTTGGCATTTTTTTAATGGAAATGAAGAAATCTTCAAACTTGAATAACTTCTTCATACGGAGACCATTTTTCGAACCGTTCGCGGCGCCGGAATCAGGAAGACGAGCTCTATCCGGTCGTCCAGGTTCAAACCAGTTCTGAGCACTTTCATTTTTTACCACTTTACGACACTTGGTCCTGAGCTCCTGATCAGTGACAGACCATAATGGGCGGCTCGTACAGGGAAAATGCGTTCAGCACTGTCTCTTTATTTTGCTTAATGCGACTCCAGATAAAGTACAAGACCTGCAGGATAGATATGAATGCTTTTGTAATGACAGTACAAATAATGGTGATAAAATCTAGGCATTTTGCAATAACAAGTGAAAGTTTTTGGCCAATTAGATAACAGATAATTCAAATTAAATAATTAAAATAAATAAACAATAATAAATCTTATAGTGAACCATGGCAAAAAATAAAAATAAAAAATGAAAACATATGTCTAATCAAGGTGAATTAATGTCACAATCAGGAAAAACCTTATGCGTAGTATCCTACCAGCGGCACAATCGCAATCACATCGGAATTTTGCAATGAGAGGCGCATTGTTATAAATAGAAAAAGTGCAATACTTAATATTATTCCGAAATGCGATTGCGATTGAGTGCGATCGCATCGAAACTTCTCAAAGCAATAACAACTCTTTAAAAGAACTTTTCCGAATTTCTGATTGCGATTTACTATTCATTTTAACATATTTCTAAGTATAAATTTTTTCTAATATGTTCAAAATATGTTAAAAGGTCTTTTAACTCATCGGATCGGAAAGTTTTTAAAACTTGTAAACTTTGTGAATAAAATGTGATATGCATCTTTTTATTTATGGAAAAGATATAAAAAGGGGACCTATTTTTAAATGGGATTTATTCTAAAAATTTAAAAATGGCGAGGTTTGTTGTACAGTACAACACCCCCGTACACAAAGACATTTTTCGGACCTGATATTGTTTTATCCACGCCATTGTATATTTCATCGCGCCTCCATAAGGTGACGTCACGACCTTTCATTTGTAACGCGAAATGTGTTATTGCATTTCGGTTTAAACAGGTTTGAAGTCCGGTGTGGATGTTTTGCGATGGTTTAAGTTTTATTAACATTTAGTTATAATGTTTGTCATCGCGCGAACATAAGGTTGTGTAATAGTTGACATACATAAATAGATTCCATACTCTCAAAATGTTTACAACTTAAATTTAACATTCTAACTCATTACTATAAATGAAGATCTGGCCAAAGCTTTGTAAGTAAATTCAAGATTTTATATATGATTGAATCTATCCAGTTTTACATGTGCATTGGTCCAATCAATTTCTGTATGGGAATAGTTGAATCCCTGTGATTAACTTTGTGGATGGAACTCTATCATAAAGCTCTAAAATAAGGCTCTGCATTTAGTGGAGGAGTCAGTGTGAATAATACTGATATCGTGGTTAAACTGCTACGTAATTTATGAAGAGAAGCTCCATAATCAAAAGCGTTCTCAAGATTTTAGATGGACAAGTGAATGGTTTTTATAGCAGATGGTTTGATTGGTTCGATTCACATGAATCAATACAAAATTTGGTAATTGACACCGATCTCAACATTCAAACTGCAGACTTAGACAATTTGCCATCAACATTTGATCCAAGCGTAGGAAACATCATTCGGTTGGAATGGTGTCACTTTAAATTCAACGCTGTTGTTGAATATACAGTAAATGATTCTAACTTCAACGCAATTAGAGGTCGATCCCAGTTTTTACGAAGAGGAAATCGTGTTTGAGAGGAGCCACAAATTTTGGCTTGAATCAAGTTAAAATTCCATTGGAAAACAACATTTAAAACAATCCGAAACTGGAAGTAAAAAAAAAACGGTTTTGAATGACAAACTACCGGTTTCGCGTGCCTCTGGACCTGAGGGAGCGATCCAATTATTTGTTAACACGTCACTAGTCCCAAACTGCACATTTCGCGTGAGATTTAAGTGCTAAATATTTGTGGTGAAAGGAACGCGATATGCCTTCGATCTCAAGAGTAGGAGATCCAAGGGCGATCGATAGTTAAGTTGCACGGAAATTAATGAGGTATGGCCCAGCGTTTATTCCATTTAAAATCGTTCATCAAACTTTGATTATGTGGCCAAAAGATCAAGCGTTGGTTTCAATGGTAAATGTCAGTTTTGAAAATGTTAATGTTAAACATTGAATGCGTGGGCTCCATATAAATCAACGTAGAGCAAGTTCAAAGGTTCGATTTTGCAAATTGGGTTTAATAAATATTTCAAAAGAGTTGGAATATTATTATATGGTGAAGGTTAAACCAATTTGACAAGGTCTCAGGAGTTTAGGTATATAACAATCTGTCAGAGACCATAAATGATGACTGATACAGAGAAAACGACTCTCTCTATGTATGTGCGT
The DNA here is from genome assembly GCA_034641835.2 of Pinus albicaulis. Taxonomy (NCBI): domain Eukaryota; kingdom Viridiplantae; phylum Streptophyta; class Pinopsida; order Pinales; family Pinaceae; genus Pinus; species Pinus albicaulis. Next base: position 564,391,970 of record CM076574.1, read on the forward strand.
GTTATGTGACAGACCATAATGGGCAGCTCGTACGGGGAAAATGCGTTCAGCACTGTCTCGTTATTTTGCTGAATGCGACTCCAGATAAAGTACAAGACCTGCAGGATAGATATGAATGTTTTTGTAATGACAGTACAAATAATGGTGATAAAATCTAGGCATTTTGCAATAACAAGTGAAAGTTTTTGGCCAATTAGATAACAGATTCAAATTAAAATAATTAAAATAAATAAACAATAATAAATATTATAGTGAACCATGGCAAAAAAAATAAAAAATAAAAATTGAAAACATATGTCTAATCAAGGTGAATTAATGTCACAATCAGGAAAAACCTGATGCATAGTATCCTGCCAGCGGCAGGTACAATAAAACATAATTTATTAGTGAGAACAACATTGTCTATAGTTGTTATTGGCTAATGCAGGTTGATTCATCACTTTTGAATAGATTAATGTAGGTCGATTCATCATTTTTATTCAAGAAAAACCACATCATTTTACGGTATCTAAAGAGAAAGCTTTTACTCCTACTAGATACTAGATGTCTCCTCATCTTAAGCCATTAAACTAAAGAAAATAAACTTGTAGACAATCAAACGAGTTTTAAAGAAGATAAACTTGTGGACAACCAAACGAATTCTAAGGCATATGAGAGGCTTTCACTCCTATATCTCTTGGTCACCTAAAATATGAACTTGTAGCCAACCAAACTAGTTATAGGGCATATGGTAGTTCAAATTTTAAAACCAATTAGAGAAACGTTAATTTTAAAATTTTTATTTATAAAATAAAATTTTGTTTAATAAATTTATAAAAATAAATTAAAATTTTAATGCACTTTATTTATAAAGCAAACTTTGTTAAGTAAATTTATAAAAGCAAGTAGTTATTACTTATAGCAAAACAATTAGAAGAAAGTGTTGCAATTCATAATCCGTTTATAAAATTAATAAAGTATATAGAATTAGGAAAAATTGTGGTGGTTTAGATTTTACATTAGTATATTAGTCAAGGTTTAATCCACTAGTATATTAGTTGAGAATTAACTCACTAGTGTGCACAATTATTTATTAGATATTATTTTTGTTTTTTTTATTCAATTGTGTTAAGTAAGTCAATCATTTATGAGCATTTTCATGAGAGGTAGTCGTAACTGACTAATTTCTCATGATTTTTGAATAGTCCACTTAGCACTTATTGTGTCGGGTGATGCTCACAAGGGTGAAGAAGTGGGATTGAAACTAGTGAAATGAATCACATAGCATCAATCATCACTTTCAGGGCTTGCACCTGGTAACTAGGACTTCCCGGGAGGTCACCCATCCCAGATCGCCTCTGACTCAAGCGCACTTAACTGTGGAGTTTTCCCCCATAATCAAGTCCACTTAACTTGTGGGGAAAACTCCACAGTTAAGCGCGCTTGAGCCAGAGGCAATGTAGGATGGGTGACCTCCCGGGAAGTCTTGGTTACCGGGTGCAAGCCCCGTAAGTGATGATTGACGTTATGTGATTCATTTCACTAGTTTCAATCCCACTTCTTCACCCCTATGAGCATCACCCGATGCAAGGAGTGCTAAGTGGACTATTAAAAAATCATGTGAAATTAGTCAATTACGACTACCTCTCATGGAAATGGTCATAGATGAAAGACTTACTTAACATAGTTGAATCCCAAAAAAAAAAATGATATCTAATATAATGCATTGTGAAAACCCATCAATGCTTAAATCACTTATTAATTAATGTTTCTCTTTATGTGAAGAATGGAAGAAAGTGGCATTGGTTGTTCATGGTCATTTCCCTTTTATTCAAATACTAGTAATGGTCTCATCACCTTCATATATTTTCACCACAAAGCTCTCATCTTTATCAAATTCTATTATGGCTTTTGTTGCTTTCGACCATGGAATACCAAGCAACAAAGGGTGGGAGATATTGGGATTGAACATTCTAAGAACAGGGAATGTGATCAAGATTTGAAGTTGAGCACATCAACAAGAACACTCTCAAACGTTATTTTTAGACACTCTCAACACCATCGCAAGGAAAAACCGTAGAGTGAGTACTAGGACTGTTAGGTTTCAAACCCTAAGCCTATATTGTATGGTAAGGCATTGTATTCGCAGTGGAGGCATGAACCATAATAGCATTACATACTACATTACCTACTATCACTGTGTCCATGGGCACAACCAACTCTAAAAGGAAAAATGTAAACACAAATATTTATAGATAAATAAATAAATAAATAAAACTTAATCAGCCACAACAAAGAAAGTCAAAAACCCTCCCTCGCAGTTGGACCGCACTAAGCACAAAATTTCACATCCAAATCTCATTCTTAGAGATAAGGAGATGAACCCAACCACTTGCTCACTAAATATATTATGTGGAAGAAAATCCCATAGACGTTTGTCTAAGTAAGGCCTTGCATGGTGTCAATTTGTAAATTGTCGTGGATATTCCATTGGACAATTCATCACAACAAATTTAATAAATTTGTACTGAAACTCTAAAATCTATACTATAAGGGTTATTTTCCTTTGACTTTTGGATTTATTAAGTTATTGTCTTTATGCATGTAATATAAAAAACGTAAAAAACAAAGAACAAACGAAAATACAATCACACACAACCAGAAGAACACAAGATAGAAGCTAGGAAACCCTTTCAGGAGAAAACCTCGTTGTAAGATGAGGTTCCTCTTCTCTCTTTTTTTCTCTCATTGGATACATATGCAAGAACAAAAAAGTGAGACCTGTGGCTTGTGGGTTGCTACAATGCACAAGCCCTCTCTATTTACTCTCTCTTTATCCACTCTCAACTACTTTTCTCATCTACAAAACAAAAAGCACTTGAATAGAATGAAATCCCGTTTCCTCCTAGTGACCCAATTATAGCTCAACTCGATAGCCTACTAGTGGTTAAGTCATACTGCTTCAATTATTAACTGGAGCTAAAATATCAACTCTTCTTGAGTTTTCTTCATTGTGATCACATGGCTAGCCCCTTTTACATGAATAATGGGAGCTAACGTGGCATCCCCTTGAATCATGGTGGTCAAAATAGGAAGGTCAACTTAAGAATGGCATAACTTTTGCATATAGACTCTGATTAAGGAAATTATTGCACCATTTGAGAGGTATTTGTGTCTAGAATAGCATTATATGGTATGGTGCTTAAGTGACAAAGTTTTTCCCCTAGAAAAAACACAATTTGATGCCTCAAACTACTTCTGAAAGGTTTCAAACCCCAATTCACCAAACTAGGACACACAGGTAAAAATGGTCCTGTGAGCTTATTCCTCCACTTTTTCCCCTGTGAAAAGCATCAATATTGATGAGAAATAATTTAATGATCCAATCCAGTCAAGTGTCTAAGTAGAGCCTTCTATATAATTTTATGCCTTCCTTTTGTTATCACCACCAATGAGAGAGATATAACCTTGGAAAAGCTCTTAGCCATATATTGCACTTATGCTCACCAAAAATATGGATGATTGTGGGGGAAACTCCACAGTTAAGCGTGCATGAGCCAGAAGCATCCTGGAATGGGTGACCTCCCAGGAAGTCCTCGTTACCGGGTGCAAGCCCCAGAAGTGATGATTGACACTATGTGATTCATTTCACTAGTTTCAATCCCATTTCTTCACCTTTGTGAGCATCACCTGATGCAATGAGTGCTAAGTGGAATATTCAAAAATCATAAGAAATTAGTCAGTTACGACTACCTCTCATGGAAATGGTCATAGATGAATGACTTACTTAACGCAGTTGAATCCAAAAAATGATATCTAATAGTTTTAAAGAACTTAATCATTATTGGAATTTCGATTATTCAAAATTCATTTACTTATCCCTTGTCCTATTTAGCATGTTTTCACTTGTATATTATTTTCCTTTTTTTTTTTTTTTTTCTATGTGGTTCACAGCCCCCAGATATTGGTAACGTCTACTTCCACATAATATTTGTATCAAGAAGATCTACTTGAAAGGATCACTTCCTGACGACTCAATTATGGATCCTAACCTCGAGAGTGTCAATAGAATTGAACTTCTGACCTCTCAATAGTAGAGGTGATTTGACGATTAGGACTCAACCAATTGAGCTAACCCTCGATGTCTTTTTATATGCGGTTCATGAGCTCTAGAGATCGGTGACCGCTTTGTCCATTGAATATTTGTACTAGACAGATCCACCCAAAGGGATCACTTTATGTTGGCTGAACCACGGAGCCTAACCCCGAGGGTGTCAAGAGAATTGAACATGTGACCTCTTAATATCAAAGGTGATTTAAAAATGGGGACTTCACCAATTGAGCTAGCCCTCAAGGCTAAATTTTCACTTATATATTAACTAGACAAACAATTAAATACTTTAACTAAACAAATAATTGGTAAGAGAGTTTAAAATATTGCAACAAACCAAACCTCAATCATAAAACTAAATTACAAAATGGAGACCCTTGATGAGTTGTTATGTGCTTGTGGCTATTGCTTTAGCTAAAATATTATTATAACCCTCAACCTCAAACCATGTAGAGTCTAACTCTATATAGAAATCAATGAGTTGGGAATGTTGCTCGACTAATTATGACACAAATGATAATGGTAAGAAGTATTATGACACAAAATTTTACATGTATGGATGGTACATGGATGGCACTACGTGTAAAATTGTTGGTAACCAATGTAGAATTCATATAGGAGGCGGGTTGTAGGTATTCATGACGCAATTAGGCAACCCAACGAAGAAAAAAAGATGGATGGATCATACCAGAGACTAGACCATGAAAATTAAATTACATAATTACCTACGGATAATTCCTAAAATACCAATCAAAATTTATGAGAGGAAGAATAGCAGTGGTGGAGTCATAGGTGTATTAAGAAATAACAAAAGTCCACCAAACCCTATTATTTAATAATGTACTCACTATAGCTCTTATAATAGAAACCTAATCTAAGCAAGAATGAAAAAACTCAATTTTTAGGATTAAGGTGTTGTTGTTAGGGCATAGTATAGTATCTATAATGCCTAATTGGGACACCATCCCCTAAAAAAGTTGCTTAACATAGTCAACTTAAAGAGCGGTCTCCATGTTCCTATTGAGTTGAAAACCCACCTTGTTTTCTTAACCAACAATATCAAAAGACTAGAATATCTTGCTATAAGTATTATTTCACAAATGACATAGGAAAGGAAGTAGAGTCCCAATCCATTGATCCATCAATATTGAGAAGGGGAGCCTCACCTTCCAACCGAATAAGATCCCATTAAAAGATGTCCTTGATTCATAGGGAAATATATGGAGCGATATCCTCCCATTTATTAAGCATGGCCCAAAATTCAACTTTATGCCCTCATTTTCTTAGATGTCAACTAGGTCATGTTGATGGCATAACACGTGAAAGAAAGTATTTTTGTCAAAATCCCTAAGATCCTTATAAACCCTTTTTACTAGTCAAACTAGAGGAGGGTAATTCTATAATATGTTTCCTTGTATAACTCTAAGAATAATCATAGAGATGCCTTGAATGATTATTCCCTTTGCATGTTGGCCTTTGAGAATAAGAATTCCTTTGGAAAGAGTTTAGGCCTTGGCTTTATTATTCATGGCTATCCCAATTCCCTAAGTGAACTCGATTCTGTGATTTTCCTTGAGCTAAATATGACTCTTCCCACTCCTAATTCCCAAGGATTTCCTTTGAAGCTCCATAGAATAAGAATACGAGATGGTTACAATATTTCTTCCATTACTTAAATTTTTCCTCTCTCAATCTAAGTTTCCGATGCTAAGAACATGAGGGATGATGTACCTGACTCGAGGGACTTAGTAGATATCAAATCTCACAGCTAGAGATTTTATTCTACGTTAGACGAGATAAATTTTTTGGACCAATTCATGAAAGAGAAATTGGACCTATCTTTCCACTTTGCTAGGGGTTGTAATCTCCTATTTAAAAATGTATTTATCTTAGGAAAACCAAAATTTCCACACCACAAATTTTGGCAACACCATCTAGTACTTTTTTAAAAGTGGTTTATCTTGAATAATGCTTGGATAGTTGTGGTTTCAAGAGAGTAGCATTTTTATTGAATCCTAGGGAGGGTACATGGTTTTTCCTAAAGCCTTTGTTATCCTTGATGCTTTTGCAATGAATCCACATTTAAAAATTAAGTGCTTAGTTAATTATTGCTTTGTTTGTATGTGTAGCAAATAAAAGGGCCCTGAAATATTCTCTTGTGCATATTCTCCAAGGTAAATTTTTTACTATGAGATAGCATCCTCGCAAAGATACAAATCATGGGTAAACAATCTCCTTCTAAGTATATTTCCAAGTGGATGACTAAGGTGGCCATATTTGGTCAACTAAATCCATCAAGTATCTAATACTGATAAAATAAATTGCCCAATGGGGGGTTGATCATCTTGAATCATTGCCTCAGTTTCTCAAAGGGATTACACCTTTTAGTCTAGATACAACCAAGTTTTATGTATCTTGTATCTCCTTTGGAGGATTTATCTATTTCCAACTTATCCACTTTCTATTCTTAGATTTATCCCATTTTGAAAAAACAAAACAAAAAAGAAGAAGTCATACTTTGACTTGACATCCATGTTTGGTGATCTTTCAAGATACAAGTACCAGAGAAAGGGAGGGTGTCCCATTATATTGTCTTCCTAATGTGTCCCCCAATTATGTGAATCCCTGTGAGACCCTTCTAAAGGAGAGGCGGTGTTGATTTACAAATATACCATATTAGATATCCTAAAAATGTTGGTATTGAGATGTGCAAGAAGATTTCTTTGTACCATATTGAATTTTTAGTCACATATATCCACAAGAGCTTGGTTCCCATTGCTCAAATAGAAGAATTATCATCCTTTATAGGTAGAACTCATATATCTAAAGGAGCATGAACTATATGCTAGTAAATCAAGTGAAATTTATTGGTTTTTCCCTGCCTTCTTACCAAAATAATATTTTTATTTCTTTTCCAAAGGATTACACAAACCTCATAAGAACCAAAAGTAAAGAAGGAAATATAGGTAGAGAAAATATGATAGATTCAATGAGTATAAATCGATCAACTAGATTGAGCCATCAAGTTCCCCTCATAATAATATTGTTATCAAGCTTTTTTATAGTGGGGGACTAATTTGAAGCTCTTAGACTGGTGAATATCAATGCCCAAGTATTTAAATGTCTTCCAACATGTTCGAAGAACAAATTTTTTTCTTGTAGTGAAATAAAGGGTGAGAGTGGATGTGTTCCATTTTTATATGCTAGTTTTAGAATTTTCCTACTAAGGCCTTTAAACAATGATCCATGACTAATTTGAATCCATGTGTTATTATCATAAAGGCTCTATGATAAGGACGATATCATTTGCAAACTATGAGTGATTTATTACTTTTATGCATTCAACAATTTCCACTCTAAGCAGTAACCCTCTTTATTTCCACTTAAAGTCTTATACTAATCATCTACAATTATAATGTACAAGGAGGGTGACAAAGGGCATCCTTGTCTCAAGCCCCTAGTTCCTTGGAAGAATTGAGTATCTCATCCATTTACCAAAGAAGTTATCCAAGGCCTTCTAACACAAGCTCACATATAGCTAATAAAGTGGTAACAAAATCCATATTTTCTTAGCACAAAAAACGTCAAGATATGCCTACTCCTGTAAAAGGCATTTTTCATGCCAAACTTATTAATCATTCCTTTTTCTTTGTTTATTCATGAGGAGTAGATTTCCTCTCGAACCATCATGACATTGTCAATGATTTGTCTTTGTGTTATGAGTCCTCCTAGCTCTTCTAAGATCACACCCATGACAATGATGGAAAGTGTACTTGCAATTTTAGGAAGAATTTTATAAGTGTTACACAACAAAAAGGACCAATCTTGAGAAATTCTTGGGATTGTTCTCTTTAGGGAATAATGCAAAAAAGGAGAGTTAATCTTACCCGTAACTTTGATGTTATAATGATTTCCATTAGTATTCTATTAAGATGTGATTTTATGTTATCCCAATACACCCATTATAAGAGGATTATGGATCCATCGGATCTTGGAGCTTCATATAGCTCTAGAGACCAAATTTCCTTGATAATTTATTATTCATATGTCCTTTTAACTAGGAAGCAACTTTTAGGTATCAAAATTATGACGGGGATAGCTTGGAGTATATGTTGGATAACTTTCTTATAGGTTGTGACTCCGTCAATGTAAAAGGATTTGAAATGCAAGTGGGATGATTTTGCAAAAGATTCCATTTTTCTCACCTAGATACCATATTCCAACTCAATTTCATGGACAATTTCTTACCTACCCAACCTTTTCCTACTTGTGAATGTATTTGGTATTTCTATCACTAGACTTTAACCCTATTCTTCTTGATTTTAGTTTCCAGTATTCCTCCTCATTCATGTAATTTTGGAAGTATCATGAGGATAAGTCTCTTTCTCGATCTACTATATCTTGGGTGATGTCCATGGCTTCCACTGTCAATTGAATATGCTAATTTTATTATTCCTAATTTTCGGATGAGGATTTTTAGGAGCCTTTGGCCCAACCTTTCAAATTTATTTTATGGGAATTAAGCTTCATTTCCCAAACAAAGAAGTGGTTTCCAATGGTCAAAGTGTTCCAAACCTCTTCAATGGTCTTCCATACCAATGTATTTTGGATCCAAAGAGGATTTAATCAAAAGGGATTAGGCCCAATTTTTGTGGAAATGAGAAACACAAGAAGATAGGCTTGTACTTAGATGTTTGAGGAGGAAAAATATAAGAACAATTGTGAGGAGGTTCGAGAAGAAAGAAACTCTAAATAAAAAATCTATCAAATCTTTTAGCAATGTGATCAAGCCCAATCCATTTAGTTCTCCAAGTGATTTTTCCTTTTTTAGACTGGGGTCAAATAGATCCCAATTAGTTACCAACTCATTCATTTTCTCATTAATGGGGTCTCTAATAAAGTTTCCTCCTTTTTTTTCTCGCACTGAGAATACCACATTGAAGTCTCCAATAATAATTATGAAAGAAAGTGATTGTCCATCTCCACGAGCTTGAAGAGATGACTAGTAACCTTGTTTCTCTCGATGATGGATAAGGGTGCACATATTGAATAATTGAATATGCTTTCTAAATGCTTTTACAAACAATGAATTATAAATATAATGGGTGGAGGAGAAAGAACAATAGATTATACCTTACTATAATCCCATAGAGTGTAAATTCTACAAGAGGCTCCCTTGAGCTAATTGTGAATATGTCACGTTGCTTTCTTAGAAATTTCCATTATATGCTAGTTTTTCTTCTTAAATAAGAATGGTCCATGGATCATCTAATAAAATTAAGTCATTTTTGTTTGCGCATTTTGCATTCACGCCCATTCCCCTACAATTCCAAGAGACAATATTTAGTTATAATTTGCAAGGAGTGGAGCCACCTCCATATATGACATCTAGGAAGGTACCAGTACCCAAATACTTCACCCAATTCACAATATCTTCTCCCCTTTCCCTATTGGACCTTCCCCCTTTTTCTACTAAGTTTTTTCTTTATCATCCTCACTGTCATCTATATTTTGGTGAGCTTGTATTTGAGTAAGCATGCCACTCTGAGAGGGAAAGGAGGCACCATGAGTAGGAGGAGTAAGATCAAGGGGAAATGATTATCAGAAAGGAGTTTCATATTTAGGGTTGGAAGGTGGAGTGATATGGGAATTAGATGAAATTATAAGGAGATGAAAGGTGGGAGAAGGAGAAGAAGATCATGATGAAAGAGAGCCATCGGAGCAGGGAAGACCTAACATAGGAGCCAAATAAAAATGTCAACCATTAAGGGGCGAAGAAAGACATTCAGGTGAAGGGGTATAGGAGGTATGGTGGGGAGTTTAGGGAACTAGGTCATATGAATTTTGCTAAGAGAGGACATATAAGTGATTAGAGGAAACAAGATTCTTCCTTTTTGAGCTAGCACGGGCTAGCTAAGAGCTAGAATATTGACTAAATGCTTTTTTAGATTATTTCCATTTATCCAAGGATCCAATCTATGTGGCCAAATATGGAGTGGCTATTCATTCCTTGGAAAAATAGTTGTAATAATACAAAGCCATAAATTTAAAGCATAGTTATTTGTGGTACAATTTATAAATGTTTTTCTAATTGTCCAAAGTGAGGATGATTTATTTAGGCAAATATTTCTCTATATCCACTTCCAAACAAAATTTGACCCATGCAAAAATTCCACCATTTAGGTTTGATTTATCAATGAATTTTCCAAGTGACTTCCTATTAGCTTCCAAACATTCATCCCCCCTATGGTGCAAAGACAAATGAGAGGGATGAACCAATACTAGAACTGTTGAGGGCACATCTACCTTAAAATCAAAGTTCAAAGCCCAACAATTCATATACATACCCATGGGACCCACAAAGTATGAACTATTTATAAAAATAAAGTCCTTGTATTCCTTAATTAGCTCGAACAAGAAGGTGTAATAGTCCTAACAATAGAAAAAATAAGCTTTCCCTCAATCATTTCCATCCACTCCTTTGCATTTGCATGTCCATAGTTCAGGGATAGGGATACGAGCCTGTAAAATGATTAATGAGGGTCTGATAAAAAAACCAACGATTTCATGCAAGTTGTAGTTGGAAAGAGGGGAATCTTAAGAGTTGTGATGGACTTCTTAACAAAGTACGATGGGCGAGGCTCATTCAAAGATGATATTTGAGGAGAGGCCAATAGATATTGAAAGGATAGAGAATCCACTAAAGGGGGCGGGGTGGTAGAGTGATATCATCTTCCACAATCCATGACTAGGGACCTATCTATTATGATCCTTGCGCCTTAAAAATGATAAGAAACCAATAATTACAGTCCAATTCGAGGGGGAAACCTCGTTTTACAATATATACAATGAACAAGAAAACATTTGATGATCCTAATACTATGTCTCATTAGTATATGTATCAGACATAAAGGATACCATTATAATCAAATGGGACCATGAGAGGTTCTATCCTACATAAAAATATAACAATAGAAAGTAATCACTCAATATCTAGGGCTTAATAAGGGGGGTTTTAGGTTAACATGGGGCTTATAAAGGGATTAACGTTCCCCTCCCCTTCAAATAAGTGTTTTCCTCAACACTTAACTATCTGTGGGTATTTCTGCATGCAAAACTCATCTTCCCATGTCACTTCTTCCACTAGTAGGTTCTTCCATTTAATGAGGTCCTCAATAATTTCTCAATTTCTCAGCTACTTAGTCCGTGTTTCCAAAAAAAATTATGGTTCAGTATTATTTTCCTTTTTTCATTAATCTCTGGTAGAAGAGTTTGGACTGGTATCTTATCATCGACTACCTTCTTTAAGCAAGCAACACAAAATACTAGATGTACATGTGAATATGGGCGTGACTCCAATTTATAGGCCATACTTCTAGTCCTTTTCATCACCTTATAAGGGCCATAATACCTCTAAGCTAATTTATTATCCTTCTTTTGTTGCTTGAGGGAAATCTATTTATATGGTGGTGGTCTCACAAATACCCAATCCCCCACTTCAAATTCCCTTTCACTGTGAAGTTGATTTCCTTGTCATTTCATCCTATTTTGTTCCATAACCAAGTTGTCCTTCAATAGTTTGAGAACCTCTTGTTGGTGTTGGATGTGGTCCTCTACTACTTGAGCCTTTGTGGTCCTTTTCAAGGGTGATGTAATGGATGGAGGATGGTATCCATAAAGTGCCATAAATGGTGACATTTTTTAAGAAGTATGGAAGGATTTTTTGTACCACCATTATGCTAAGGGTAACCATTTCACCCATTGTGCATGTTTATTAGATGCAAAGAAATGTCGATATCCTTCTAAATATGTATTCATAATCTCAATTTTCCCATCATATTGTGGGTGGTAAGATGAGTTATGAGCCAAATGAGTACCCAAACAAGAAGACAATTCAGTCCAAAAATTTCGTATGAAAAATGGATCTTTGTCACTTACAATAATCTTGGATTTCTCCCATGAATGCTTCCGCCAAAATAATTGTTTTAAAAGGATGAGAAAGAGAGAAAAAGAGGCCATACTTTGTCATTTTATCTACCACTACCACAATGACACTATTTCCTTCATATTTGGATAAACCTATAGCAAATTAATTGAAAATTCTTCCCAATTCTAACTTGGTATGGCATAATGGTTGAAGGAGCCTTGGGGTCTTGATAGTATCTCTTTTTTTTTGTTGGGATACCACACATTATACCATAAATTTCTGCAAATATATTTTAATACCTTCCAAAAAAAATGATCCTATAGTATGTCTTCAAGAACCTTGGATGTCCTATTAGAGAAGTGTGTAATTCCAATAGGACCTTCTGTTTGAATTCATAATTATTACATAATTGGTCTTGATACCATAGAAAATCATTTTTCCATGTAAATTTTTCTATTGCATCAAGTTCTCATGTAGTTGTTTCATGATCTTGCATATTGGTGAGCCCTGGTATTGCACCAAAGGTGCTGCAACTCCATGGGCTTCTCTACTTTACTTTATAAACCCGAGGTTTGTAAAAACTTGGAGGTGACAATGCTATATACATAGTAGATGCATTCTATTCATGTCATCCTCTTCCGCTTTACGAAAGGGTGTTATTTCTAAGGGTTCTCAGTGAAGTCTGTCACACTTCAATGAAACTAAACTAAATTGCAAAAAAGAAATGACATGAATGAAACTAATTTAAATTACAGAAAAGAAATGACAAGAATGAAACTAATTTAAGCTGCAGAAAAGGACTAAAAATAAACTAAGCTAACTTGCTGAAAATAAATGGCAGAAAGGAAACTAATTCTAAACCACACTCAACTTGGAAAATTAGCTAAATGCAATCTACTTATCCTATAGTCTATCTAACATGCTTCTATCCATGCAAATAAACTATCCATGAATTAATTCTAACTAAAAAAAGGTTTGATTTGCAGCTTGGAGGGAAGAAAGGGGCTAAAGTGGCGAATTGAGGGCTTAGCGCATGAAACAGGGCTTAGAAATGGAAAGCGGGGGTGTAAGCCTTATAAAACTTGACTATAGTGTATAAAAGGCTTTTGGAGCGGAATGTTTTGAAAAGTGCAATGGCGGAGGAGCAGGAATATAGTTTGTGAGCGGGAGAAAAGTGCGAATTGCGAAAAGGTAAAATCTGCGAAGTGCGACAGAGTAAACATTGTGATGTGTGAAATGCGATACCACAATTAGCGGAAAGAGTGGTACATATTAACGAAAACCACTAAACAATGCGAAGTGCGAAATGCAACGGAGATAAAGCGGTGAAATGTGATGAGGTAAATGTTTCGAATTGCAAATTAAGATGTGGTAAATGTTGCGGAGCGCGATATGCGATATCGCAATATCGCAATCGGCAAAAAGAGCGATAAGTGTTAACGGAACCAAATAAAAAGCGCGGGATGCGATTTGCGATAAGGTAAAACTGTGGGATGCGATTGCGATAGGGATGACATGGCGGTGGGATTGGAGGCAGAGCCTGATCACAATATCGCAACTGGCGTTCGGAGGCGGTAAGTCTTAAGGAAGAAGGAAAAAAGGTGTGATTTTCGATATGCGATATCGCAATATCGCAATCGGCTACAATGAGCAGTAAGTGTTAAAGTAAAAGGGAAAAGTCGCGAAGTGTGATTTGCGAAGTACAGTAGCGGGGAACTCGAGGAGCAAAGGCGGAGGTCGACCTTGGATGGTTTTTCAAGCATTTTTGCGTTAAAACAAGTTTGGTGATGACGATCGATATAACAAAGGAATAAGGCGAGCAATAGGAAAAGGAGAGCGCTGAGTCTTCAAGACAAAAGGTAAGAGCTACGAAGTGTGATTTCGCGAACAGGCGAAGTACTGTAACAGGGAACTCAGGGAGCAAGGCGAAGGTCATGTTTAAATGGGATTTGAATGGTTTTTCTTTTACATGTTCTGCGTTAAGAAGGTAAGGTAACTGTGAATGGAAAAAACAAAGGAATAAGGTGGAGTTGAAGGGATTCAGTGCATTTAGGGAAAAAGGTAAGTGCAACAGTTAAAAGAAGCGAAAAACAAGAGGGAATGGAGAAATAACATAATCAGTTTTTGGGTTTGTGGGAAGATTCGCCCTCCTCGAGCTCTATTGACAGAGATGAGAGGGGGAGGCTTGGCCACAACTTTTGGAGTTTTTCTCCTCTACTCTATTACTCATAAGAAAATAAAACTACAACAATGAACTGAAAGTAAAGGCTAAGCAACAATAAAACTATTAGAAGCAGATCTAACTAAATTGCAGAAGCAAAACTAGCTAAATGACAGAAAGGACAAGATAGTAACAACACAGAAGTTGAGGCACATGGGTTGGGCCCTAACCCATGAGCCCATCTCTCTTGAACTAGATCAATAGAAAATCATCTGAATACTCGTTGCATTAATAATACAGTCTTATTACATCCCGAAGGTATTAACAACAAAAGCCTAATATCTTGCAACAAAATTTCTAAATGGAATCGAATCATTGACTAACTAACTAACTCCTTCCTAGCTATAGCTCTGCTCTATTTATTCTATAGGGTAGCTACCAATAGCTCCCTTGAAAATGGTGATTGAGTCCACTTTGACTCCAAGTAAACATATATTGAGTGCCCTTCGTCTTTAGTTTCTTGGCTGCCTCTTGAATTCGATTTGCTGGAGACTCCAAGTGAAGTATAGCTTGAGTGCACTTTGAGTTGCTTGGTTGCCTCTGGAATTCGAATTGTTGGAGGGCGATCTCATGAGGATCCTTTGGCTGCCTTTGATAGTTAAGGAGGGTGGACAATCCCCTTGAATCTCTCCAATATTTCCCCCTAATTTCCCGATGTTGTGCTCATTTATTCTCCAATCATAATCTTCCAGTGGCAGGGAGCCAGTCCCTAAATCATATCCTTCTCCAAATCTGTATAATTTGCCAAATATTCTCACAATATTCTACAAAAATAACCAATATTAGGCAAAAATATGCAACTACCTTTAATCCTTCCTAAGAACATATTAAAGCATAAGAAAACATTATTAAGTGTAGAAGGAGAGATTCAATATATATTTTTATGTGCATAAGGAAGGTAGATGGGCCTAAGAAAGGTTAGATGGGCCTTATTTTATGTCTAATTTAGAGGCCCATCATCACCCCCCTACTGAAAATGTTGCTCATCCTCTGAGAAACCTATTCATCCTCCCTCCCTTATGGTTCTTCCTGCATGCTGGCTTGTTTTCATTTTATGTTTATTGGCCCATGTGCTGCTCCCCTTGCTTAATATTCTTGCTACACCTCTATCTACAATTCTTCTTGTGGGTGCTTCATGGAGGTCCTCAAGTGCTTTAAGAAAATATGTTTTGCATGCCAAGAGGTGGTGGGTCCACCTTTTATTCTATTTTTCTTTTTTTTCTTTTTTGTTTTTTCTTCACCCCCCACCCCCCCCCCCCTCCTTTTTTTTTTTCATTGCATGCAAAATAAACCCAAAGTTTTTTTTTTTTTTTTTCCTTCTCTCTCTCTGTTAACTGAGTTCTCCCTTGGTTACCCCTTTGGCACTCCTTGTCTTCTATTACAATTAACTGCTTACTGCCCACTTTCTCGAGTCCTTTTTACTTTTGTCTTGTTCCTTTTCTTGGTGGAAAAAGTGAGGCTAGTTGCTAGATAAGGCTGAGGTTGCTCTACTACTGCTTTTGGCTATATAAAAAAGCTTTCCTTCTCACACTTTTTAATGTTTTACTAAGAAAAAATCGATTCGAAGAAAGGGTTAGATGATTGCATACTTGAGCCTTACCATTGATTTGTTTTTGCAGGTGATATTGAAGCTACTGATATGGGTGTTGAAGTTGCTTTGAAGCTGCATATGATAATCTGCTTGAGGTCCTTTGGAGCTTCTGAGCACATGAAGAGGAAGTCAAATTTTTACTACCTTTGACTAAAGTGTTGACAAAATTTTATTTTTGTGCCAACTTATTTTTTTCTGCTTGCAAAGGTTTTCAATCAGTGAGCCAATCTCAGACGCCTCAAAGAGATTTTCATATGAGATTTTATTCTTTCCTTTTTTTCTTTTTTTCTTTTTCTTTTTCACTTTCCTACTCTACTTGAAAAAAACAAAACCTTTTTCAAGTATATGAATACTTCCAATGGAGCCATGTACACATCAAGATGATAGATAAAATCATGTGCACACTTGGAATACATGCTTTGACATGTACCTGAATATGAGAGATGAATTTCTTTGACTAGGATTGTATCAAGTACTGTTGGAGAAGAGTGTGTTGCTGCAACTTAATGGATGTTTGGAACCATATGTCAATATAGTTGTGATGCCCCTGGTCCACTTGTTGAGTTGGATCACCTTGGATGTGCTCTTCTATTATGACATTCAAACCTTCCTCTTTTTGTTGATTGTTCTCTTGAACACATGGAGGAAATGCTAGTAAACATGAGGAAAATTTCTCAACATCTGATTTTGATGTCAGATCTTCATCAAGTCCAGCCCTTGATATTTTGATCTCCTCATTTGGATCTTATTCTTCTTGATGTTGTCCTTTGATGACATTGAGAAAATATCTTATGTGAAATACCTTTCTTGAACTAAGATGCAGACCATTTAGATCAAGAGGATATGTTTGGTAGTGTTGTACCTCGGCATTGTAAGTGGGCTGAGATACTTCATGGTGTGGGTTTGGAAATGGTGGTACAGGTAGTTGAGTGGGAGTGGATATATGAGATGGATCTGGTTGAGGTTATGGTTGTGGTGGAGGTGGATGGTATGGATAACAAGGAGTTGGGTATGGAGGAAATTGACGGGAATATTGAGGATGTTGAGGATATTCCCAATGAGGATCTTGACAACCATGTTTCCAAGATTGGTTTTGGGGTTGAGATGGCCAAGGTTTCCAAGGAGGGAGTGTGTCCCAATTAGTCTGAGATGGATGTGAATAAGATTGAAATTGTGAAGTGGGTCCTTGCATCATATCAAGTTGACTAGGATGCCAGGGTATCCTTGGAGCTACATAACATAGCTTCTTTGGTGATTGCCTTGCTCCATTGTCTTCTTGGTAAACTTCTTAAACCCGGGGAATGATGAACAACATTTAGTAGCATATGATTATGCATGGATAACAAAAATACTAGCATCTTCTTTTTTCTCATTTTTCATTCTTAACATTTCTGCTTGTTCACTTAGATTGCTAAGAATTTCTGTTTTAAAGTTATCAAGCAAATTTCCAAGTTCATCTTGCCTTACCAATGTTGATGTTGATTTACTTGCTCTTTCCCTTCCTCTTGATACGCACTTGCATGTTTCACAAATTTCTTCATATGAAAATTGGTATACGTCTCCTCTACTCATGAGATTAAGGAGATCAATCCACTCATCCCTAATTGTTCTAAGTAAGAGGCTTTTTATTGTGTCAAATCCTAGATGATGGAATTTTTCCCTCTTAACATTATACATGAACCTCTCTATTAGATCCTCAAGGCTCTCATATTCTTCTTGGTTCATTCTAAAAATTTATTCTCTAAGATCACGATCTTTATATTTTTCTAGAAATATATTTTGCATATCATTCCATGATCTTATTGAATTAGTACCTAGACTCATGAACCATTTAAGAGCTCTATCCTTCAATGTTGTAGGAAACAATCTTTGTTTTTGAGTGTGTGATAAGTAGCCATAAGACCTACAAAGTATCTCAAATTCAAAGAGAAATGTTTCCAGATCCTTTGTCCTCATACCATGGAAGTTGGGAAGGAAAGATGGAGGGATGTTCTTCATAGGTACTGATGTCCATATCTTGAATGGGAAACCCAATAAGATCTTCTTCGTTGCCATCATATCCATCCATCTCTTCTTCCTTCAAAAGTGTATGGTGATGTGGTTCTTACTACACCACGTGGTCAAGTGGGGGGAGCCGGGGGGGGGGGGGGGGGGGGAGTTGGTATTGGAGAATTATTTTTAAAAAAGATTCTGAGTATCCCTACTCCTATGAGGCATGAAAATCAGATTTTTTTGTATTTTTCAATATTTCGGAAACAACATGAAAAGGAAAGCATAAAAGAATGCTAAAACATAATCAAAGCATCTACTAGATACCTCCCCGACAACGACACCAAAAAGTGGTGAGCCCTGGTGTTGCACCAAGAGTGTTGCAACTCGAGGGGCTGCCCTACTTTACTTTACCAACGTGAGGTTCATACAAACTTGGAGGTGACAGTGCTAGATACACAACAGATGCATTCTGTTCATGTCATCCTCTTTCGCTTTATGAATGGTGCTATTTCTAAGGGTTCTCAGTGAAGTTTGTCACACTTCAACGAAACTAAAATAAATTGTAGAAAATAAATGACAGGAATGAAACTAATTTAAATTGCAGAAAAGAAATGACAGAAATGAAACTAATTTAAGTTGCAGAAAAGGAAATGACTGAAAAGAAACTAAGCTAACTTGCTGAAAATAAATGGCAAAAAGGAAACTAATTCTAAACCACACTTAACTTGGAAAATTAGCTAAATTCACTCTACTTATCCTATATTCTATCTAACATGCTTCTATCCATGTAACTAAACTATCCATGACTTAATTCTAACTAAAAAAAGAGTTGATTTGCAGCTTGGAGGGAAGAAAGGGGCTAAAGTGGCGAATTGAGGTCTTAGCGGATGAAATTGGGCTTATAAATGGAAAGCAGGGGTGTAAGCCTTATAAAACCTGATTATAGCGCAGAAAAGGCTTTTGGAGTGGAATGTTTTGAAAAGTGTAATGGCGGAGGAGCGAGAGTATAGTTCGGGAGTGGGAGTGAAGTGAGAATTGCGAAAAGGTAAAATCTGTAAAGTGTGACAGAGTAATATTGCGATGTGCGAAATGTGATATCACAATCAGCGGAAAGAGTAGTACGTATTAACAAAAGCCACTAAACGATGTAAAGTGCGAAATGCGACGGAAATAAAGTAGTGAAATGCGATGAGGTAAGTGTTGCGAACTGCGAATTGCGATGTGGTAAAATTTGTGGAGCGCGATATGCGATATCACAATCGTAAAAAAGAGCGGTAAGTGTTAACGGAACCAAATAAAAAGTGCCGGATGCGATTTGCGATAAGGTAAAAATTGCGAGATGCGAATGCGATAGGGATGATGTGGCGATGGGACCGGAGGCGGAGTGCGATCGCAAAATTGCAATCGGCGTTCAGAGGTGGTAAGTATTAAGGAAAAAAGGAAAAGGTGCGAGCTACGATATGTGATATTGCAATATCGCAATCGGCTACAATGTGCGGTAAGTGTTAAAGTAAAAGGGAAAATTCGCAAAGTGTGATTTGCAAAGTACGGTAGCGGGGAACTCAAGGAGAAAATGCGGAGGTCGACCTTGGATGGTTTTTCCAACATTTTTGCGTTAAAACGAGTTTGGTGACGACGATCGATAGAACAAAGGAATAAGGCAGACAATCGGCAAAGGAGAATGGTAAGTCTTCAAGACAAAAGGTAAGAGCTGCGAAGTGTGATTTCGCGAACATGTGAAGTACGGTAGTGGGGAACTCGGGGAGCAAGACGGAGGTCGTGTTTAAATGGGTTTTGAATGGTTTTTCTTTTACATGTTTTGTGTTAAGAAGGTAATTTAATCGTGAATGAAAAAAACAAATAAATAAGGCGGAGTTTAAGGGCTTCAGTGTGTTTAGGGAAAAAGTAAGTGCGGCAGTTAAAAGAAGCGGAAAATAGGAGGGAATGGAGGCGTAACAGATTCAGTTTTTAATTCTCTAGGAAGACTCACCCTCCTTGACCTCTATTGAAAGAGATGAGAGGGGGAGGCTTGTCCACAACTTTTGGATTTTTTCTCCTCTACTCTATTACTCATAAGAAAATAAAACTACAACAACGAACTGAAAGCAAAGACCAAGCAGCAATGAAACTATTAGAAGTAGATCTAACTAAATGGCAGAAGCAAAACTAGCTAAATGACAGAAAGGACAAGATAGTAACAACAGAGAAGCTGAGGCACATGGGTTGGGCCCTAACCCACGAGCCCAATTGTATGGAACTAAATCAATAGAAAGTCATATGAATACTCGTTGTGTTAAGAATACAGTCTTATTACATCTCGAAGGTCTTAACAACAAAATCCTAATAGCTTACAACAAAAGTTTTGAATGGAATCGAATCACTGACTAACTAACTAACTCCTTCCTAGCTCTAGCTCTGCTCTATTTATTATATAGGGAAACTACCAGCATCTCCCTTGAAAATGGTGATTGAGTCCACTTTGACTCCAAGTAAACATAGATTGAGTGCCCTTCGTCTTTAGTTGCTTGGCTGCCTTTTGGAATTCGATTTGCTAGAGACTCCAAGTGAAGTATGGCTTGAGTTCACTTGGTCTTGAGTTGCTTGGTTGCCTGTAGAATTTGAATTGCTGGAGGGGGATCTCATGAGGATTCTTTGGTTGCCTTTGAGAGTTAAGGAGGGTGGACAATCCCCTTGAATCTCTCCAAGATTTCTCCATAGTTTCCTGATGTTGTGCTCATTTATTCTCCAATCCTGATCTTCCAGTGGTAGTGAGAAAGTCCCTTAATCATCTCCTTCTCCAAATCTGTATAATCTGCCAAATATTCTTACAATATTCTACAAAAATAACCAATATTAGGAAAAAATATGTAACTACCTTTAATCCTCCCTAAGAACATATTAAAGCATAAGAAAACATTATTAAGTGTAGAAGGAGAGATTTAATATATATTTTTATGTGCATAAGGAAGGTATATGGGCCTAAGAAAGGTTATATGGCCTTATTTTAATTCTAATTTAGAGGCCCATCACCTATCTTCTCATCTTGTTTCCATTTCATCCTTGCTACTTCCACCCAATCAGATCGTGGAATGGAAATAACACATAGTAAGCCATTTGTGCCTTCCTTTTTCCTTGAGAATGCATCTACCACATTATTTTGTTTTCCCTTTTTGCAAATGATTTCAAAGTCTTAACCCAACATCTTTGTGACCCATTTTTGTTGCTCTTTTGAAAATATATTTACTCCAAAAAGTACTTCAGACTATCATGATTTTCTTACTTTGAAGTGTCTTCCTATTAGGTATGGATGCCATTTTTTAATTGCATGTAGTATTTTTAGTTTTCATAGATGGGTTTGAGTAAGTTTTTTTTTCCTTTAAGTTCGCTACTTCATTCTTGCATCAAAATTTCAGCAATTCCATGGCCTAAGGCATAACACTCCACAATGAATATTTCTGTAAAGTAAAGCATTGCCAAGATGGGAGTTGTACACATAGAATCTTTAAGTTATTCAAATTCTTTGGTTGCTTCTTTAGTTCAATAAAATGTTTGATTCTTCAACAATTGTGTTAGAGGTATTGCTATTTGACCATAATTCTTGACAAATTTGCAGTGATATCCAGTAAATATCAATAATCCTCTAAGTTTCTTCAAGGTATTTAGGATTGGCCATTCCCTCATAGCCTTGATTTTGTTAGGATCCACCTTGCCACCATTGTGTGGTACAATATGACCCAAATATTCCACTTCTTGAACCCCAAACACACACTTGGAAGGCTTTGGATATAGTTGTTTCTCTTCCAATAGTGTCAAGACCCTCTCAACATGTTGTACATGCTCTTCCCAAGGTTTGTTGTAAATTAGTATGTCATAAAAAAATACTAGCACAAATTTGAAGGAAGGATTTGAAAATAGAATTCGTCAACCTGTGAAATGTTGAATGTGCATTTCTAAGTCCAAAATACATAAGTAAAAGAATGTTTTGCTCTTAATATTCCCATTATGTGCTATCAAGTCTTCTGTAAAAATGGACCAAGATATAACATAATCCTTTTTTCTTTCACCAAGCTAATGATACCAAACAAGTTGGTCTTATTCTAAAAACATGGATGTAATATTTACCTTTTGTAAGGATGCCACTTGGCATAGATCAAAGTATTGCTCCATCTAAAATATTCATGTTACATGACCATTACCATCAAATTTCCTATTATCAATCTTCAAAATGTAGTAGTTCCTTAGTGATGAATTGAAGACCTGATGATGTGGATCTTGAATTGAAAATTCATGATTATGATTTTGTGATCATAGAAAATTTTAGGGGCTAATATTCACAGGTGGGCTAATTTTCCAGGGTTTTCCAAAAATAAGATTCGCCAATTTCCCTTTCTTTCTAAAAATGATTCACCCAATTTTTACAATATAAAATTATTTTAGCCAAAATTATATAGAGACTATATATAAAATCATTAGAAATTTGAATATTTTTATAAATATATCAACATACATTTTATAGTTTGTATATTATAGACTAGTGAAATTCGCCAAAGTTTATAAACTTTAAGATAAATTTCCATCCTTAAAAGTTTCCCTATTTGTGATTCAACATTTGTGTTGTCCAATTGTGACAGCACACTCCCCATACGATATTGTCTCCCAACGACATATTTTTCCTTGTTTTCACAATTTCCTTGGATATCCAAATCCATTTTAGGAAGCCTCTCCAAGAGAAGATTTTCCATAGCGATCATGAATTTCTGTGTTTCTTCCTTATTTTCATTCATCTTCATGTTTATTCCCTCCTTATTTTCATTCTTCTTCTTTTCTATTCCTTCCTTATTTTCATTCATATCATTTTTCATTTCTCTTTTAAGCTTTTATTGAGAACTTGAGAAATCCACCTATTTCAACATAATACCATCCATTTTATTAACTTTCTTCTCTAATTGATATAACCTAAATTCTCAGACTTTTATTTCTTCCTAAGTCAAGGATGGACCTTTAGTAGATTTAATTGGTGTAGTAGCTTTATTTGGATGCATCTTGGAAAATAATAATATCCCTCCTCTTTATTACAACAAAATAAAGGGACTTTATAATGAACAATTAGGCCACTAGTAAGTTATGTACCTTAATTTGGATAATATTAGAATGGTTAAAGATTTATTCATTTATCTCTGAGATTTGCAGCCTTATGGATCTAAAAATTTATTATGAAATATTCAGATATGTACTTTATGTAATTCCACATGTGTAAACTGAATATGATGTGTCAATTGAAAGCTATAGTAACTTTCCCAAAACTTGTTGGCTTTTGGGCCCACCAACAAAATTTTATAGTGTGCCACGTGTCCAATTCTTGAAATATAATTTTGGAATTTGTATCTAAGGTACTTCTACATGTCTCTTGAAATTCCTAAATATTTCACAGTCTGCAAATTTCCAAACAAGAAGATCTAACAAAAGTATCAAGTCAACCTGTTTGAAATTTGTTTCATGACTATTCCAAAAAACCTTAACTTCCATGGAGTATAACTCCCAAAGTATAGTGAACCAAATTCTTAAAATGGAACTAGCTAATCCTTGATATATCTCCTTAATGTGATCCAATTTTTACTTTTTGAAGCCTTAAAAAAAAAGTTATAGCACAAATTCCAAACTATCATGTTTGAGACTAATTTATGGAGCATACATAAACACCAACTTCCTTTGATCATATCTCCGAAAATATTGCAAACGAAGATCTATAACTTGGATTAGATATTCACCATGATTCCAATTCAACGTGGTCCAAGTTTCATGGTTTGAAGCCTCATATAAAAATTCTGAAAGGACCTATTAGAGACAAAATTTAGGAGCATTAATAAACCTTAACTTGTTTGGACCATATGTCTAAAAATATAGTAAACTAAGATTCGAAACTTGAACTAGAGATTTCTTGGGATGTATTCTAAGCATTCTCCAAGTTTAATTATCTAAAACCTCCTAGAAAAATACTATAGCAAAAATGCCACAATGACTTGTTTAAAGCACATTTGAAGTAGCAAAACCCTAGGATCAAGAGCTTTGATATGAAATGTTATGATCATTGCACCTTAAAAATGATAAGAAACAATTAAGTACAATCCAATTTGAGAGGAAAACCTACTTTTATAATAAATACAATGAAAAATACAATATTTGATGATCGTAAGGCTAAGTCTCCTTGGTGTATATAGGAGACAAAAGATGCAATTATATTAAAATGGGACCATGAGGGGTTTTAGCCTAAATAAAAATATAACAATATAGAAGCAATCACTGAATATATAACTATTAATAAGGGGTTTATAGGTTAAAATGGGACTTATATAAAGCTTAACACGATCACAAATTGTAGGTGATAGAATGGTTAGGGAGCAAAGGTATATGAACTAGCATATCATGAAATGGTTCATCGTTTATGTTACCAATAACACCACAATAAATTTCAGAGCACGTAATGGTTAATTAAGGAAGAAATCATGCTTCCACAATAAGGTTTAAAGTATTTTATCTAATGAGATTTCATATTAGTTAAGGATGGAATGAGGGTGGTTTAAAGTATTTTATCTAAGAAGATTTCATATTAGTTAAGGATGGAATCAGGGTCTTGACAATGGCGCTTAAAAACTTGTATACAATGAGATTAAAATGAATATGGTCAAATTACTACTAATACTATTATGCCTATACTTTGGATAAGTTATTTACATGGTTTTTGTGTTAGTTATAACTAATACCAAGTCAACAAAAAAAATTGTCATAATTGTTTCAAGAAGGAGTAAGGCAATAAAATCAACAACCACCACTCTTGCTAAATCGCACCTCAATGAACGTAAAGTTCATCTACTTATACAAAAGGCAAAGTTTATTACTTAATTAAGAAATCAAAATCTGTCAGGTTAGCACAAATATATTTAAACTCGTGTAAAATATTTTGATGTGACCACTTGGAGTTTGCAGTGGTTTTAGATGTGATGTAATATGAATATCAATCTCACTTGAATCATGAGTGCAACTTATTAAAATAGATTTTGAAATAGAGATTGAATACAATTTTAAGAATAATATCGAGGTCATCCACAAATTATGTGGTTAACCTGAACATCATTTACGAATATAGGTTTCTATGAATTCTAAATGGTGGTGAATATGGATATTATCCCATTGATTTAAAGCATGCCATATGATAACATAAAATTCATGTAGTGGGATCTAATACATGCTTATTTCTTATCATTTGCTTATTTCTTATCATTTTTTTTGTTTTTGTGTTGTTTTTTAAAATTCATGTTTGCTAATTTTTCCCACATTCCAATTTAACATTAGAAGAAGAATAGGTCACATATCATGGTCGAGTACATTGAATTTCTTATTTTTGAACTTTTTTAAATCAAAATTTTTATGGGTTGGTAAAACAGAAAATTTGTAGGGTTAATAACATTCTCTATGTTAATAGCCCACATGGTGTAGAGCATTGCATTGTTAAGGCACTCTGTATACAAGGTCACCGGTTCGAAACCCGTGGGTTTAGGATTAGTCTAAACTACCAAAAAAACATTCTTTATGTTAATAACAAGTACCTTCATGTGGTGTATGCAACATTATTTTTAATCGGTCTCCATCATAAATTGAGAGATATACTAGAAATGCAAACTATGTAATTGAAAATTATTACATACATCCGAACAACCAAATGTTGAGATAAATATAGATTAGAGACTCTACATGTAAAAGTGAATATCTAACTTGGCTAATGTTTTTTTCATCTGAGGAAATGACAAGATGCAAGTTATTTGATTCCATTACTTTTTAAAGCTTGTGTGAATGGCTTTTAGATCCTAGATGTTGGAAATATGCATTCGTTTACCAAACTTTCATTTTAATTTGCTTCAATTGTAATTAAGTTGTCCAAGTCAATAGGAGAAGGGTGCAAAACATTGGCAAGGAAGTACTATATTTCCAAGTGTAGATATACTTTTTTAATATCAAACTCAATGGTGTAAGTGATATTGACAAGCAATCAATGGGTCACAATAAGCCTAATGAATGGAGCACTTGAGAATGTTATTACCATTTTCTATAGACCCCATTTTTTAAAACAAAAATGAGTAGAATTGTATTAAATAAATGGGTCAAAATAATCCTAATGAATGGAGCACTTGAGAATGTTATTAGTAGAATTGGATTAAATCTGTGCTTGGTTGTAGAAAAATACTGGGGGGTTGCATATTTTGAATTTAGATATGAATGTATGTCATAAACAACACAAGCCTTCTGCTCATAAAGACCCATAAAATTCTGCTCTTCTGCTCCTAAAGACCCATAAACAACACTGACCACCTACTCATAAAGACCAATAAGGACAGACCGATACCAAGCTCTGATTATGACTGCAGAATTACAAAGGGAGACCAAAAGAACTGCGGAAATCAGGCTACTACCATATATCTATCATTACATCATACATATAGTTGTATCATTCTATAGACTAGATCTTATCATTTCTGTAATTTACAAAAGTCAAAACACAAAACTTCCCATAATAATCTTGCAGGAGGTGCTAATTGCTGATTGGGGCTAGCTTGTTAAGGTCAATTTCTCGCTTGCCAAGATCGTCCTAGTGCTTGTCTAATTTCGTTGGAGATTCTTTACTCAACTTAAGATCCAACACAATGTTTTTTAGGGCATCTACTTCATCCAACAAATGAGAGAACTGGAATTGGAGGGACATGAGCTTCTCAGTAAGCTTGATTTGAGCATGAGACATCTGGAAAAACTTTACCTACAAATCATAGTCAGCTCATTGAAGTTCCTCATGTGTGGACAAACAATGGGAGCAAGGACTATCTGTCGCCGAGGAGTAAGAGTTCAAATCGGAATTCATTGTGCTTCACAAGAGCAAGGCCCGAGAGGGAGATAGAGAGTATCAACCTCATAAAACTTCTAATACCTTCCCACGAAATGGCACAAGGTAACAAGCAATTGACTCCATGCTTCAGACTATCATACACCATAAAACTGATTTAATTTCCAAACATAGTTGCAGGACTCGCCAAATTAACCAAACACAAATTAATTACTTTCCCCTTCTCTATTATGGAACTCATGAGAGGGATTGTCTTTGAGGAATTTCCAACCCAACATAAAATTGCAGAGCTTAATATTGGAAAATTAAAAGTACCTTTCGAGTATGGGATTTGCATTGAATTGATGAACTATGGGCGAAATTGTTACAGGTTTCTTGAATTTGCCTCTGAGCCTGTAAGTCCTGAACACTAGAAAAAAATCCACGCGCTTGAATGTCTTACCCACCTTGTCACCAACCCAATGAATAGATGGAGCTTGAAATGGAGCTCTTCGCAGAGTTGCCAAAGGGGGATTTGTCTTAACGCCATAATTGAGACTGAGAGCCAAACCAAAGCCGAAATTGTCGCCAACCGGGAAGAAATCTCCTTTGGGAAAAGGAACGTACGATGTAATGTTCCTGAAAGGTTGCATCTTGACAATTTAAACTCTTTGATCCCTGTCGATCCACACGAATTCCACTTCCCATACATTAAATAAAAGAGATCCATCATTATTCTGTGTGAAGTGTAATTCTAATGCTCAAGAAGGCGAGCTTTGATATCTCGTGCATGCAAGGCAAGGAGAAATGCCTTTGCATGACGACAGATGAAATGGATGGACACGTTTAATGGAGAAGACATGCCAGCAATAGACCGCACATATGCATGGATGAACGAGGAGTTGTCTTTAGTGCGACTTTTTGAAGTTTCAGGTGCCGGAATTCGGTGAAAAAATTTGAGGTAAAATCTTGGTTTTTGTTATTCAAACTGGTTTTTTGACTCTATATATGGATTCAGCATAGTCAAAAACCTCTAGGGCACTTCGATTGTGCAAAGTTAGCAATCAAACTTCTCTTTTCAATAAATTCCTGCCGGAATTTAGAGAAATTACACCGTAAAAAGTCACCATAAAAGCCTTCAAAAAGTCGCACTAAAGACTACTCGCATCATTACTAAGGGAAAAGAATGATCTGGAATGAGTGGGCTAAGTAAATAAATGAGACTCCCTAGTGTTGAATTCACAATCCAACAAATCCATTGCCTTAAAGTATTCCACATGTTGAGTATCCTTTGGGCCATTAGGGAATTAAACACTTAGGTTTTTGCTCATTTATTTCGAGCTCGAATTCATCCAGAGAGCAACTCTGGTTTACATTTGTATCAACCTCTATATTGTTGTTTCCAAGAATGTCGAAAGAGTTCCTAGAATGAAAGGCTGCCAAAACGCTTTTGATTCTCTGAAGAATTCTATCTAGACTGTTGTATTTCGAGTTCTTTCCATTATTTAGATTTGGATAAAGAGTAAGGAGTCGCTTAATATAACTAAATCATCTACACCTTTATTTTTAGAAATGAATAAACCTTGAAGGAGGCCATACATTTTGGCTTGGTTGTTTTATCTTCTTCCTAGACCCCATGCAAACTTAACATCAATTGTTCCCTGGGGATTGATTAAAATCTACCCCCGCTCTCCCCCTCCTGCCACCCCTAATAAACCCCATTATAAATCACGAAAAATGCCATCTTTCATCGTTGTTAATTTTTCAATTGTAAAGGTCCATAGTGGATGTTGCTAGTCCAAATCATGTGCCAATACCCCCATAAAAAAAGAGGAAACATAGGTGTATTCCTCTCCAAAACACATTTTTTTTTATGATATTTAAATCACAAGGCCCACCCTTACAAAAAGAAACAATGAATGTTGGCAACATTGATTGTCAATCCCCCCGATCGAGGTGTAACATGGAGGATCCGCCCTCCCACCAAAATTTATGACAGGTACATTGGGGATGAATCCTACCACCCTTCGCATGAGTGGCAAGGGTGGCACACGATGCCTCCACATGCAAGCCCGGGAGAGGTGGCAGGAACATGGTTCACACAAGAGAATTAAAATAAGGAGGAGACAGGTGTGGGGGTCTTATTGTGAAGGAAATTTCGGATGCAGGCGTGATCGCAAGACAGGTGACCTCCATCGCTCACCCTCCTTTGCAATTTTTGGGTATGTACTTGTTGAGGCCTTGGAATTCCGCTGCCAAAACATGGGGGAAAACCATCCAGTCCGGACCTTAAATCAACTCCTTTTCCGTTTAGTGTAGTGGCTCCGACTGGAGATAATGGGACCAATTTCCCAATAAGGATGATTTTGAGGGTGTGTTTTGATTATACAACATGCAAATAGAAAATGATTTTAATCCATCATATCCATCTATCTAAACTATTTATTCTACTATATACCCAAGGTGTTTCTTCCTTTATGTGATCCAAAGAGATACCTTTCAACTATTAGTAATATAGATCATTTAACAGTTGAAAGAGATGAAAATTATGTAAGATGATTCTTCTAACAAAATAGTTTGAATAAAAGAATTCTGAAAAATATATCGCATTCATATGTGTGATTATATATTTAATAATAAATCACAGACAAATAATAGAACAAAAGTGCATGTGACATTCATCTATAATAACGTTTCAAATATATAATGCAATAAAAAGATGATTGTCAATCTATAAAGTAAGACTTAATACAAGTGAATAGAAGTACCATATGTAGGAAGTTCTATTCATTTAAACTGACAGTAATTGATCTACTCTTTTTCACTTTCAAGCAATTTAAATAGTACAATAGTGCAACATAAGTTAAACAGCTTTAATTGTCAAAAGATAACAAATGTGTTTCATTAATTCATCAAAGCATTCACAAACTTACAATAGTGCATTCTTTACAAATGTTTTTGACAAATTTCTGGACCCTTCTCTAAATGCATGGGAGGGGTTTAAATACTAAACTAACTATGTTCTAAAATAGATTATTACAAAAATATAAAGGAGGTTTCAAACAACCATCCTCGTAAGGCTAACTTAAACTACAATCTAGGAAAACAAAGTAACAATATGATTTATGAATTTCGTCATTTCTTTTGGATTTGGCGACGAAGTTGACAAATATCTAGCATAGGCTCGAGCTAAGCTGGCTGCGAAATACTCGATCTGACCTGTCCCTTGAATACTGCGTTTGAAAGTATTGGTTGTGATTTTCTGGTTGAATCTGTTAAAGACTATAGGATCCGGTATTGATGATAAGGTTTGATCAGAAAATTCCAATAATTTTCTTGATCAAACTTATTTACCTTTTTAATTACTTCATCCCGTGTTTCTTCCTTTCGCTTCCACTGTGTTTCTCGCTGTTTGACTTCTGAGAACACTTCAGATGTGTACTCTTTGATAATTTATGCTCTCTCAAGTTGTTCACATATAGATTCAATAATTTCCTTTGATAATCTTGATGTTTTCCTGCTGCTTTCTATGCCTGCTCTATTTGTGCTTCCCAATCTTTGAATAAGATCTCCTTATGAAACTTATCTACCTGGGATAGATCAGCTTCCTTTCCTGAGTCTGATGCTTGCCATTGAATGTGTTTGTCGATTTTCTTCTTGAGTTTCTCACATTTAAGTTTCTAGATAGCTACTTGCTGGATCAATATTTTATTTGAGTCACAATAAGAGTCAACAATGGAAGCTTGTTGGCAAAATACTTCTTGCTCTTTCTTTAACTTAGCATTTATATCGAATGCTTCTTTTATGGATTGCTCTATTTGTGGTTGGCTTTGTAGCCTGGTCAATGATGCTTCCAGTTGTACCTGTTTCTCAGTGATTTCTATTTGATGCTGCAATTTAAGACTCGCTAAATCTTTTTGAAATTGGGCTATCTTTGATTTCATTTTCTCACTGGAGGTAGATTTTTCTTCATCTAACAGTCTCTCTAGTTCTTGTATTCTGTCTTCGTTTTGCTTCAGCAACATTTTAACTTTAGTAGCTTTATCAACAGTGGTAGTAGCATATGCCCCTGCATACTGTGATAATTTAGTTAAATGTTCCGTAGGATCAACTAAGAGATCCTTCCACAAAATGTCAACAGATTCATTTGTGAGATCTGAGATCGTTTCATCAATTCTTCTCCTTTTATTTCTCTTAACTACAGCCTTATGACTAGGACTGTAGAAGATATCCAGTGAAGGGATTTCCTCGATGTGTAAAAATATTTGTTTTGTAGGGTAGGCTGGTATGATCTCTTGATCATGAGTTTTTGGAACTTGTTGTAGTGGATTAACAATTTCCGCTATCTTCTGGGAATGTTCAGGTGTTTGAAAACTAGTTACTTGATCAGCGTTGGTATTGGCTTTAGAAATTTTTATTGCTTCAGAAAACTCATCCCATTCACTATTCAAATTCTTTGTTTGGGACTTTTCTGACTGATCAGGTGTATCATGACTGTGTTGAACTTCTTGAGAAGTCGATTCTGTTCCATTATTTTCTCTTTGCTCTTGCATCTCTATCTCTTGCATTACTTGATCAATTATCTTTTATGGGCTATCTTTTCTGGATTCGGATTCATTTTCAGAATGATCCGAATTGTGAGATTAATGCTCTGATTGACCCGATTCATCCTGAGACGTGTCTTTTGCTTCATTATCCAAGCTGATACTTGAAGTAGGTCTATTGACATCTTCAATAGTTAACAAGTCAAGATGAATTCTCTCCAGTATCTTATTTCTGTATGTTTGGAAGGATTCCAAATCATCTTGGTTGAGTTGACTGGATGCAAAATTAATTATATCTCAAAACTTTTCCATGCCTTGTAAGAGATCTTCAAATCCGTCTATTTCCTTTACAAAATGCTTCATTTTAAGCTCAATGGTGTAATTTTTAATTACATCATTTGGATCATATAGCCTCTTTGGCATTACAGCCAAATTCAATAGTTTAATCTTTGAAACTTCTTTGTAGGCATGGCCAATATCAAAAAGTGCAAAAGTACTGCACTATAAAGGAAAATTAGGCCAAATGGCCTTCTTAGCTTCTTTCAGTTGTTTAGTAATACCATTAACAAGCTGGTAGACTATCTCTCTTGCAAGTAACTTATCAGGAACATAATATGGTAGGACGTGGGGAGAAGCATAACTCCCAAATACTTTGACATATGTAAAATTCTCCTCTGCAAACCATCTAGCCACAGAAAGAATATCTGTACTAACATCTTTGGAAACCCTAGGGGCTTTCTCTTTGAATATCATCTAGTGCATAGGTAACATGACTCCATGAATTTTTTTATAAAAATGTAGATAGATTTATGAATCCCAAAGGGCTCTGTAGTAAATGTGGATTGGGGTAGGGTCTTGGGTAGTCCATTTCCATCCCATGGTAGGAAAACTAGAAGAAAAGTAGATTGCGTCCATGACATAGGCATACATATAAAAGGGAGGTATTTCTCTGGATGAAAAACTCATTTTATTCCTATATTCAATGATGTGTTTGGCTAAACTGCCAGATAGGGTATTTTCCCAATTCAGAATTAAGGAATTGACGATTGCGTCAATTAATTGAACCCAATCTACTGAAAACCTAGTGGTATCTGGCTTTGAAAACAATATACACAACATACCGACATCACAACAATAAGGGTAAGGAAGTTGGGAAATTGGGTACGTACCGAGTTTATCTCGCTTCAACTTTCCCTGGTCTTCCTTCCATTCTTTGATGACTTTCATGAGGTTTGGATGCTCTGCTCTAAATTTTTGCAGAAAAGCTTTGTCATATTTCTACTACAAGGAGGGTAGATGGTACATTGCTTGTAAATCTTCTGCCCTGAATGACCCTATATTTTCTCCCTTCGAATCTTTAAAAGTTTTGTCTTCTATGTTTAAGTGGTCAATTACCCACTTAACCATGTATGTGCAAGGGAGAATTTTTGATCTTGCGGCTACCTTATGGACGAATGAACATGTAACATTGAAGTAAGTTGTGTCTGAAGTAACTGTCGTGCCTATTGTAGCGACTTTGGTTATTACCCTTGGATTTTCATCTTCGAACAGTTTATACATTTCTTCCCATGATGAACTACCACAATCCTTGTTGCAGGTGGTGTCTGAAAATAGGGGAGACATGTCTGAGTCTTCAGTAGACATCGTTTGAGCGATTTCTTTGCCTTTCTTGTTCATTTCAATCTTCCTCACTCCGTTAAATGGTTTCCTGATTTCAAGTAAATAGAGAAATATTAAAAATATAGAGAACAAAGAGATAAATCCATCGTTTAGATCAAACATGCACGAATATATAAGAATCTATTAAATATGATATTAATCATAGATAATCATTTCACAATCAAATATCTTACACCTTCGCACGAAATAACTATCAATAAACTTAGGACGTTACATCTTGGATTTCAGTTTGATATGACATAAGTCATTTCACATGCTTGAGTAATTAAATGCCATTAGTTCGCATATCGCAACTTATAACTTTTACTGTTTATGATGTTTACCCATAAATGCTGCAAAATTCGATATACGCAAATTGCACATCGCAATTTTTATGCGGTAAACGAATTTGCTTTTGGTTAAGTCCTGCGAAATGCGAAATGCGCATTTAAGAAGTCAAGCAGTTGTGCTTTATGGAACTTTAGAGCTTTATATTTATTGCTTTGTTGGCTCGTCGGGGTCAACGTAATCACAACTTATGCCAAATTGCTTTATAAGTTTGATTGTTTAAATGAGGTGTGATGCGATAACCAAATTATAACGGTGATTGAAGTGTTTGCAAGTTTTAAACATAACTTCGGAAAAGACTTTAACACGTTTCGCAACCTGCGTGAATCAATGGTTTTCAAGTCTTTTTTGGTTATAAGCTATGCGATTTGTGATGCGCACTAAGGAATAAAGAGGAAAAACTCAAATAAAACTTTATTTCCTAAAGTTTTTGTTTTAAAGATAAAAACAAATTTCCTATTTATTTCTAAAGGGTTCCCATTTATTAAAATAAATGGGGGATG
Organism: Pinus albicaulis; assembly: GCA_034641835.2. Taxonomy (NCBI): domain Eukaryota; kingdom Viridiplantae; phylum Streptophyta; class Pinopsida; order Pinales; family Pinaceae; genus Pinus; species Pinus albicaulis. Next base: position 564,425,714 of record CM076574.1, read on the forward strand.
TTGTATAGCACAACAATTAGCGATTCACTTGGGAGAACCAACTATCTCTCACTAACTTTTTTGAAATTTCTAAAACTTATTTGAAATAAAAGTAGTTGCAAGAATGAATTTCAAACAAATAATATGTTACTAAGCACTGAAATTTCTCTTATTTACAATTCATAAGATTCTCTCTTTTAAAGATATAAGTATGAAAATCTATATCAGTCTTTACTCAGTTCAAAAAGATAAAGAAGGTGTCTCTCACAGATTAGCTTTATAAACATTTACTCTTTTATCACAGATAGAGCCTCTATTCCAATAAGCAATTTAAGCTTTTGGTAGGGTTACCTTTTACCCAACAATGATTCATTGTCCCATCCAGTGTTTCTTACAATTTCCAAAAATAATTTTTTTTTTTTTTGAAACTTTTTTTTTTGTATCATATTTTTTATTTACTTAAAAGCCATCGTCTTGGCTTGGTAACCAAATCATGACAATGCCATTCACTAGTTTTAATTAAACTGATCAACCTGGCTCTTAATGAGACCCCTTGTCCTCTTGATATAATCTCAAGTCATTACCCTATTTTGGTAGGCAGTATTGGTAATGTCAGTTCAACTGTTTCCCTATGAACATGGTAAACAAGCTCATGATGAGACTTTTTATCTTTCAAGTTTTTCTAGTTATAATATTTTTTGAATTTCTTTCAAAAATTAATAAGTTTTCCCGGATGGGGTGAATCATTGGTCCTTTTGAGGATTCTAGACAATAATGTTGAGTTTCAGATTGATTTTCTGTAAAAGAGTCTTTACTATGTTAAAGATTCTTTTCTTGACTGATAATAGAATAATCATGCTAAATAAGGATGAGAGTTCATCAGAGAATAAATAATTTCAGTGAAATTAAATCTTTCACTGAAAATAGAATCTATTTGTCTTTCAAATCTTTCGATTATTTCCTTAACACTTCTTATTTCTATAAGCGATAAATAAAAAAGGATGATCTGAGATTTTATTTTGAAAAGCCAAAAATTTATATTATGCAACTTTTATTTTTCTAAGGAAAATAAAAAGACACTAGTATACAAGGAATAGAAGGGGTTACTTCCTATGAAAAGTATTTTTTCAAAATCTGCCCACTAATAGGCAAAGAATCTCTTTTGCCTGATAGATCTTGCAATAAGAATGTCGACGGGCCTATTTCTTTAATTATTTGAATGGACCTAGCCAGAGTTTTTGAAACTTCGTGTATTTACCTTTTTCCTCATGCGCTTTGTCCCATTTCAATACCAGAACACCAATCTGAAATTTTTTTGGAGTAACAGAGGTTGAATCAAATGATGTTTTTATTATCTGTTGATGATGTGCATGAGAATGTTAAGATTTTTCTCTTTCTTCTTCTAACTTAAGAATTTGACATTGTCTAAGTTGTAAAGAAGAAGAAGGAGATTCATTAATAAATTGTACTAAGGAAAGAGAGGAAATAACTACATTTGTAGGAAGTACAACTTCTTTTCCATAGACAAGATTGAATGGAGAAGTGCCAATAGAAACTTTTTGAGTTATTCGATCTGCCCAAAGAGCAAAGATTAATGACTTATGCCAATTTCGTTGGTTTTGATCAACAGTTCTTTTGATTATTCTAATCAAGTTCTCGTTTGTAGATTCTGCTAAACCATTTCCTTGTGGGTAATAATTTGCAGAATGCTTAAGTTCAAAACCTCTTCTAATTGCAAATTCCATCATAGCAGTTCCTGAGAAGTAAGATGCGTTATCAAACATTAAAGTAGTAGGTAAGCCAAACCTAGTTATGATATAATGGTCGATGAAATCAATGATATTCTGAGAGTTGGATACCTTTAATCGAATTGTTTCCACCCATTTAGTAAAGTAATCTATAGCTGTGAGAATATATATGTTGTTTGGAAGAGTTAGGAACAATCTCACCAATTATATCTAATCCCCATTGTTCAAATGGTTGTTCGATATTGACTGGTTGTAATTGGAAGACTGATTTCCTTTGTCTTCCATATGCACTTTGACACACTTTGCATTTTCTTGCATATTCATGAGCATCCTTGAAAAGTGTAGGCCAATAGTAACCTGCATGTAGGATTTTGTGTGCTGTCGTATTTTCTCCAAAATGTCCTCCAGCTGGTTCATCATGGAGTTCCTGCAAGACTTTCTCTGCTTCAGATTTTTCTAAACATCTTAGTAGTACATAATCAAAATTTCTCCTAAACAATACATCATTTATTAATTCATATTACTTGGTCTTTAATATTAAAACTCGTTTCATTTTGTAATTGAGTTGATTTGGAGCATATCCATTCTTCAAATAGAATATAAGATCAACGTATTGAGATTGTGCATTGTTGAGGCTTACCTCTGATATTTGCACATTGTTACCTAATTCTTCCTTTGTTGATGGATGGGATGCTTCTGTAAGAATTCTGCAAAAACCTGGACCTCTAACAATTTTAGAGGGTCTAAATTCTATATCATATTCTTGTAAAGCGGTAATCGAGTTAGCCCTTTTTTCTCCTAATTCTCTTTGCATTAATGGTTGTCTCACTGCAGAGAATGAAACTATGATTTTGGTGTGAGTTTTTTAGGAGAAAATCCCTGAAATGCTTTATAGCCTTAAAGACAACAAATGCTTGCTTTTCAACAGATGTGTAATTTAGTTTTGCACCTTGCAAATTGGAACTAAAAAATGATATTAGTGCTTCAACTTGTTGGTCATTAAGTTGTGTTAAAACAACAACGTATGATGTATCTGATGAAAACGTGTATAAAGTGAAAGGATTAAGAAAATTGGGGGTAGTCAGGAATGGAATGTTGATAATTGATTGTTTAATCAAATCAAATGCTTCTCTTTCATTATGCCCCCATTTAAAGACTGCATTTTTCTTAATCATGTTCTGTAATGGTAAAACTATTTGTGAAAAGTCAAGTCACTTCCCAATAAATGATTGCATAGCTTTCTTGTTATGAGGGAAATGAATTATTTTAATCTTTTCAATTCTTTCAGGATCAATATAGATACCTCTTTTTGACACAATGAATCCTAAAATTTTTCCTTCATCTAATGAAAAAAATGATTTCTTTGGGTTTAAGGAGATGTCATACCTTTTACATCGCTCAAAGAATTTTTTTAGGTCATTCACATGATTGTTTACTTGTTTAGAAAAGACCATAATGTCATCTAAATAAATAACTACTGATTTATTTACAAGCCCTCTAAAAGATGTGTCCATAGCATCTCCAAATGGCATCTTTTGATAGGCGTAAGTCTCCCACTTAGTCCTGAATGTAGTCTTTGATCTATCATATGGATGTATGAAAATTTGGTCATATCCTGATAATCCATCTAGAAAGGACATAAGTTCAGAACCAACTACTGTCTGCAGTACTTGTTCCATGGTTGGTAATGGAAATTTGTCCTTCTGACAAGCTTGGTTTAAATTCCTAAAATCAATGCAAATTCTAATATCGTCATTCTTCTTCCCGACAGGTACCATATTTGATACCCATTTAGAATGCCTGACTGGAAAGATGATTTTTGCCTTGAAGAGTTTGTTCAATTCTGTTTTGATTTGATTTTCTAGATTTGGACGAATCTTCCTCAATTTCTGTTGTATAGGTTTTTCTTCTGAGATCATAGGAATTGTGTGTTGAATCACAAAAGTGTCATATTTTTTAATGTCAGTGTAACCCCAAGTAAAGACACTTTTGTAAATTCTAAACAATCTGATAAATGATAATCTTTTTTCGGAAGACAGACCAAGACCTAGATTGACATTTTGAGGTTTTTCATCAGTTCCTAGATTTACTCACTCAAATATTAAGGTAGAGCTTTGAATTTTTGAATTAGTAACTCTTTTAAACCTATCTTTCAGATAATATAAGTCTTCTAACTTGACAACAAACTTACAAATATAATTTTTGTCTTGTTATTTCTTAATCTGAATGTCATGTTCATTTTCATCCAATATTTGACTATCATAAGTTCCTTCAGATGTTAAGAAATCTATGATATTTGAATCATTAATAAATACTCTCCAATTGGTAATATTATCAGGAATAGATGGCCTAAAAATTAATTCAATATAAAATCTATCAGGACTAAACTCTTGGGATGGAATTAAATTTGACGCTACATTAGCCATTAGATCCGCACTAACATTCTGCAATCTAGGTACATAATAAATGTTGAAGGCTAAGAAATGAATGGTTAACTCTTGGACTAATGATTGATAATGCTTTATCTCTTACCTGTCTAACGATGATTTCTGAATCTCCTAGAATATTCAGATATTTGATATTAAGATCAATGGCCTTGTACAAACCTTGGATTAATCCTTCGTATTTAGCTATATTATTTGTACAATTGAATTCTAGTCTGCAGGCTAACATGGTTTTTTCTCCTTTTGGGTTTACTAAAATACAACCCGCGCCTGCACCATCTTCAGATTTAGAACTGTCAAAATAAAAATTCCAAAATAAAGAATTAACTACTGTTCTATCTGCAAAATTTATACATTTGGAATTATCTGGCTGGGAAAAATTCTCAATTTTGAGAAACAACTGCATTATCAAATAAAGGCGATGGTTGAGCATTGAAATTTCCCAAAAACGACCCTGCTGAGTAGTTTCCAATAATGTTATTATTGAATGCTACTGGCTCATTTACTCCTTCAAGATCGGTAACTGTATGTTTCATGAACTTTTCACAATCTACTCAAATTTGATTTGGCTTTCCATTATATGGTAGCCACATATGCAACCAGTATGTTGTAAAATACCGATGAAGTTTTTTCTGACCAATCTTGGATTAAAACTAAACCGTAAAACTCAGGACACTAGTATATTAATTATTTGAGTAACCTTGGGATTTGATGACAATCTGATGGAAACATAATTTATTTCTCCTACCACCTCTACTTCGGTTTTATCAAGTTGTACTATATGAACAGGGGAACTCTGAGGAGTTATGTTCAACTTAGCATAGATTGATTTTGGCATTATATTAGAGGAAGCCCCTGAGTCTATTAAACAGTTATGAACGTTTTTGTTATAGATCTCATAGGTTAAGAGAAATGGAGGAGTACGAGAGATGGATCGATCACCTATCATAATCAAGTCTGTAGCATCTATTTTGGTTGAAGGGGAAGGTGGCTTACCCATTTCATTAGGAGCTTGTACTATTACTGTGGCAGGTAAGGTTGAAGCAAGAATCGCATTTAAGTCTCTAAGTAAGATTTTTTGTTGCTACTTTAATTTAGTAAGATCGTGAATTGAAATGTTGGCCCTGGTTTTCTTCAAATATTCAACTACATTATACTTAATGGTGTCTGAGACTACCATTGTCTTAGATGTAGATGGAGCATCTGAAGTAACGGGACTTGTTTGTGTAGCCTTTGAAGTAGACTTTTTTCTTACTGATTTATCTTTAGCAGGAGTTGCAATCTTCTGTTGTTGATTTGGTTGTGTTGCTTCATTAGTCTTTTTGCTCCTTGTGCTCACAGGTGAAGCTTCATGTTGTTCTTCATTTGGTAGGATGAAATCCCACATTCCATTTAGTTCAACTTCTTCTTCTTCCTTTGTTTTCTCTTTCTCTGCATCTTGATCAGATTTAGCATTAGATGTGATATTTGGAGGTTGAGTATTAGAGGACTGTCCTTTCTTAAAGTTTCTAAAAGTATTTTTTGAGCTAGAATTTTCAACGACTTGTTTCTTGATATCTGCCATCTCGTTTTTCATAGTCTTCAAAACTTTTTCAAGATCTTCTACGTCAAAAGGGCCTTTTGGAATTTTATTTTTAGAATCATCTTTGAAAGATACCTTCTTTGATCTTCAATCTTCTTAAGGATTCTTTTTCTCAAGAGCGGTTATGCATTTCTCTACATATAGAGATTATTTCATGTTTTCTGCAAGTGTTTCCATTTTTTCTCTATCAACAAAAATAGCTATATTGGATGGAAGAGATGAAATATACCACTCAATTTGAACTTCTGCACCAGGAATTGCTGTAGCAGGAATTTTATTGAGTAATTTATTAAATCTTGAATTGAAATATTTTATTTTCTCACCTGATTTAGCTTTTAGGTTTGACAAATCATTGATGAGCGTAGCAGTGGTCCTATCATCCCTAAACTTAGCTAGAAATTGTTCTTCGAACATATTCCAGCTAGTTATAGAGCGGGCAGGCAGTGAAAAATACCAGGATCCTGCAGATCTTATTAGAGTATATGGAAATAATCTTACAACGCAATCCTCTTCAACTACTCCATTTAGATTGATGGCTAACATAAAATTATGAATGTATTCTTTTGCCAGAAGACCATCATCCGGATTGAATTTAGGTAACCATCTTTCATGTGATTTTGGTAGAGCATGAAGAGGAGTGGGAATAATTACGACCCCTAGATTGTTCCATGGATGTACATTTGGTGGAGGTACTAGGCCTGCCATTGGATTTTGAATAGCTTGGATGGGTCAAGTTTGAGTTGAAGAAGAGGCAAGCTGAGTGCTAGGACTAGTTTATGGGATAGTAGTTTGAATACTGGAACTAGTCAAAGTAACACTAATTGTTGGAATGGAAGTTGTGGAAGTGAGCGGAGGTAATGAAGGTGAATGGGATAAGATCTCGCTGGCGATTGACTCTGAATGAGTCCTCTTTAGTCTCTTTCGAGTACTATCGATGGGAAATTCAAAAGGAATAATTCCTGTCTTTTGACTTTCTAATCAAGATAATATTCTTTGAGGTTGTAAAGAAGATGAAATACTGATAACTGATATTTGAGAAGATTCAGGCTTTTCAGCATAAATAGATACTCTCTCTAACTTTTCTATCAAAGGCTGAACTTCTGGGGAAGCTTGATGGGAATCAGGAGATAGTATGGGTTGAGTATCACTAGGAGACTTAGGAGAAGGATCATCAACTTAGATTTTAAAGATGAGGATCTAGATAATTTTTTGGAAGTTGATGGGGATCTAGAGGGAGAGAGACTCTTAGATTTACCTTTAGATTGATTAGATCTTTTTTCCATTCACAAGGCCCTCCTTCTAGCGCCAGAATGTTCAGGCCTCGGAATTTCGTTGCCAAAACATGGGGGAAAACCACTCGGTCCAGACCTTAAAGCATCTCCTTTTTCGTTTGGTGTAGTGGCTCCGACTGAGGATAGTGGGACCAGTTTCCCAATAAGGATGGTTTTGAGGGTGTGTTTTGATTATACAACATGCAAATGGAGAATTATTTTAATCTATCATATGCATCTATCTAAAATATTTATTCTACTATATACCCGGGGTGTTTCTTCCTTTATGCGATCTAAAGAGATATCATTCAACTATTAGTAATATAGATCATTTAACAGTTGAAAGAGATGAAAATTATGTAAGATGATTCTTCTAACAAAATAGTTTGACTAGAAGAATTGTGAAATATATATCGCATTCATATGTGTGATTATATATTTAATAAGAAATCACAGACAAATATTAGAACAGAAGTGCATGTAACATTCATCTATAATAACGTTTCAAATATATAATGCAATAAAAATATGATTGTCAATCTAAAAAGTAAGACTTAATACAAGTGAATAGAAGTACCATATGTACGAAGTTCTACTCATGTAAACTGACAGTAATTGATCTGCTCCTTTTCACTTTCAAGCAATTTAAAGAGTATAGTAGTGCAACATTAGTTAAACAGATTGAATTGTCAAAAGATAACAGATGTGTTCCATTAATTCATCAAAGCATTCACAAAATTACAATAGTGCATTCTTTGCAAATGTTTTTGACAAATTTCTAAACCCTTATCTAAATGCATGAGAGGGGTTTAAATACTAAACTAACTATGTTCTAAAATAGATTATTAAAAAAATATAGAGGAGGTTTCAAACAACCATCCTCGTAAGGCTAACTTAAACTACAATTTAGGAAAATAAAGTGACAACGTGATTTATGAATGCCGCCCTTTCTTTTGGATTTGGTCACGAAGTTGAAAAATATCTAGCATAGGCTTGAGCTGAGCTGGCTGTGAAATCCTCAATCTGACCTGTCCCTTGAATACTGCATTTGAGAGTACTGGTTGCGATTTGCTAGTTGAATCTATTAAAGACTGTAGGATTCGGTATTGATGATAAAGTTTGATCAGAAAATTCCAATAATTTTCTTGATCAAACTTATTTACCTTTTTAATTACTTCATCCTGTGTTTATGCCTTCTGCTTCCACTGTGTTTCTAGTTGTTTGACTTTTGAGAACACTTCAGACGTGTGCTCTTTGATAATTTCTGCTCTCACCAACTGTTCACATATAGATTCAATAATTTCCTTTGATAATCTTGATGTATTCATTGCTGCTTTCTCTGCCTGCTCTATTTGTGCTTCCCAATATTTGAATAAGATCTCCTTATGAAACTTATCTACCTGGGGTAGATCAACTTCCTTTCTTGAGTCTGATGCTTTCCATTGAATGTGTTCATCGATTTTCTTCTTGATTTTCTCACATTCAAGTTTCTGGATAGCTACTTGCTGGATCAATATTTTATTTTATTCAAAATAAGAGTCAATGATAAAAGGTTGTTGGCAAAATACTTCTTATTGTTTCTTTAACTTAACATTTATATCCAATGCTTCTTTTATTAATTTCTCTAATTGTGGTTGGATTTGTAACTTGGTCAATGCTGCTTCCAGTTGTACCTGTTTCTCAGTGATTTCTGTTTGATGATGTAATTTAAGACTCTCGAAATCTTTTTGAAATTGGGCTATCTTTGATTTCATTTGCTCACTGGAGTTATATTTTTCTTCATCTAACAGTCTCTCTAGTTCTTGTATTCTGTCTTCGTTTTGCTTCATCAACATTCTAACTTCAATAGCTTTATCAACAGTGGCAATAGCATATGCCCCTGCATACTGTGATAATTTAGTTATATGTTTCATAGGATCAGCTAAGGTATCCTTCCAAAAAATGTCAACAGATTCATTTGTGAGATCTAAGACTGTTTCATCAATTCTTCTCCTTTTATTTCTCTTAACTACAACCTTATGACTAGGACTGTAGAAGATATCCAGTGAAGGGATTTCCTCAATGTGTAAAACTATTTGTTCTGTAGGGTAGGCCGGTATGATCTCTCGATCATGAGTTTCTGGAACTTGTTGTAGTGGATTAACAATTTCCACTATCTTCTGGGAATGTTCAAGTGTTTGAAAACTAGTTACTTGATCAACGTTGGGATTGGCTTTAGGAGTTTTTATTGCTTCAAAAAACTCATCCCATTCACTATTCAAATTCTTTGTTTGGGACTTTTCTGACTGGTCAAGTGTATCACGACTGTGTTGAACTTCTTGAGAAGTCGATTATGTTCCATTATTTTATCTTTGCTCCTGCATCTCTATCTCTTGGATTAATTGATCAATTATCTTTTCTGGGCTATCCTTTTTGGATCTAGATTCATTTTCAGAATGATCCAAATTGTGAGATTTATGCTTTTATTGACCCGATTCATCCTCAGACACGTCTTTTTCTTCATTATCTAAGTTGATACTTGGAGTAGGTCTATTGACATCTTCAATAGTTAGCAAGTCAAGGGGAATTCTCTCCAGTCTCTTATTTATGTATGTTTGGAAGGCATCCAAATCATCTTGGTTGAGTTGACTGCATGAAAACTTAATTATGTCTAAAAACTTTTCCATGCCTTGGAAGAGATCATCAAATCCGTCTATTTCCTTTTCAAAAGGCTTCATTTTAAGCTCAGTGGTGTAATTTTTAATTACATCATTTAGATCATACAACCTCTTTGGAATTACTGCCAAATTCAGTAGTTTAATCTTTGAAACTTCTTTGTAGGCATGGCCAATATCAAAAAGTGGAAAAGTACTGCACTATAAAGGAAAATTGGGCCAAATAGCCTTCTTAGCATCTTTCAGTTTGTTAGGTCTCTATATTACTAGTATAGTCCCTTATTGTTGTTAGTGTAACCCCCTTATTGTCATTATTGTACCCTGGTAACCCCCATATTGTTATTATTGTGCTCTTAAATTATTATTGTTAGGTCGGCTAGGATTACATTGTGGCCCCATGGACTCCTATATATAGAAAGGAGGCTTTGTAATTTGAATCATCCAAGAATTGTTCATTCATGTAATGTATTGGAGGTTTCCCCCTCGAAGTGGCTTATTTTTAAGGCGTTGATATCTCTTTTATTCTATTTTTGGAGCTGGTTTCACAACATTTGGTATCAGAGATTTGGATTCTAGGGTTTTCGCTGCTCCAAAACGGTCATCGTGGAATTTTCGCTATAAATTTTTTTATATGAAGGTTTAGAAGCTGAAATTTTTAGAGTGCGAAGCCAAAATCCTAAGGAACATCGTCGAAAAATTTCAGAGCTCGGTTCACAATATTTTCGAAGATATGATATGTGGAAGCTAGGGCTATTTGCAGGCTCCTGAATTTAACCTAAACAGGTCATCACAACATTTCACTATAACTTTTTTTCTACGAAGATTCAAAAGCTGAAATGTTTAGAGAGCGAAGCCAAAATCCTGAGGAACATCTTCGCAAAATTTCAGTGCTTGGTTCTCAATATTGTCGGAGAAATTATCTGTGAAAGTTAGGTCTATTTCAGCTCTTGAATTTCATCTCAAAGAGGTTATCATGGGACAATCTTCATAACTCTCTCTCTGAGCATCGGATTGGAATTATGTAAAAAGTGGCCACAAGTAAACGGACTGTATTTTCCTATCTATCAATTTCATAGCCAAAGGAGGAAATAGTGACACGTGTCAAGTCGTACAAGTTCGCTCTACTGAACCAGTCCATAATTGGGTCATTGTGGGAGATTGGACATAATTTTTCCTTGAAGAATCCAAATCAGGTTAAACCTGTGACATTTGAAAGAAGCTTCAGAGGGCTACTACAAGGTCGAATTTCAGATATTGAGGATCTGCAATTATTGAGATAATTCAATTTCAATATAGATCTCCTCAAAAGAAAGTAAAAGGTGTGTATTTTTTTTCCCGAATTGCATAAGTCTTGTTTGAAGAATCAAGTTGAATTGATTCCAAGGGCATATTGTAGATTAGATATCAGTATTGGATTCTAAAATGGCCCTTAAAAAGAATTCAACACCCATTAAGCCTTTAGAAGGCTATACTATGACTCATGAAGATGAAGAATGGCAACATGACATATCAAAATTACAAGAGCAAGTGCAACAAATTTCGCTGTCGCAAAGAGCAACAAAAAATGACATGAAAGTTTCGAAGAAAGGCGTGGAAACTAAGATGGATGGTTTGAAGAAAGGCGTGGGATCTAAGATAGATGGCATGGAAGCTAGCATGGAATCTAAGATGAATGACATGGAAGCTAAGATCGATGAAAAAATGGAAAACATGAAAAATCATCTAAAAGAAGACATGGAATGTTTGACAAAGTTGATACAAGAAATGTTTCCTAATGGTGAAAAATATAGTAGAGGAAACTCATGATGAGAAAAAAATAAATATTAATCATGATTTCATAAACTCTAATGTTTGCGGGAAGAACCACCATATTCCAAAAATGGATATGAGGAAGTTTGATGGAAAGGATCCTGTAACATGGATACTACAGATGAAGCAATATTTTGATCTCAATAATGTGCAAAACACACAAAAGGTACGCATTGCAACTTTACATTTAGAACAAAATACATTTGTATGGTATCGATGGCTTTGCTCCCATAAAAAAATTGTCACCTGGTCAATTCTAACGGAGGAAATGATAGCACATTATGAGGATAGAAAGAGCAACACCTTCTTTAGCCAATTGATAAATCTCAAACAAAAGGGTTTACTGGGGGAGCACATTGAGGACTTCCAAACATTGAATATAAGGGTAACTGATATTCCAGAGGAACACATGATTGATCTCTTCATAGGTACTTTAAAGGATAACATCCAACATGAAGTTCGCGTTTTGGAACTTGATTCATTGGAGAAGGCAGTCAGGTTGGCAAGAAAAATTGAATGTAAAATTATGGCGACAAGGAAGCCTACCACTCACTTCTATAAAGAGGGAAGTGTTGCTACTCCTATATTTCCACAACCTAGAAGGTTGACACCACAACAATTGGAAGAAAAAAGAGAAAAAGGGCTTTGCTACAGTTGTGATAGCAAATACACTAAAGGTCATAAGTGTGCTGAGAAGAAATTATTTTACATAGATTATGAAGAGGAAGAAGAAAATGAACAAGAAGAGGATATACATCAGGAACCAATCCTAGAAGAGGAAGAAATGAGTCCGACCATATCGTGTAATGCATTGGCAGGAATTACCACTCCTCAAACTCTCAAGATAGAAGGAAATATCAAGAAGAAAAAGGTAATAGTGTTGATTGATTCAGGTAGTACCCTTAATTTTATTCATTGTAAGGTAGCCAACGAATTGAATTGTTTCCTATACCCAACACCGGAATGTCAAGTGATGGTTGCAAATGGAGGAACTATAAATTGCTCTGGAAAATGCCATAATATCAAGCTAACCATGGGGGAATATGTATTAAATAGTCCAATGCTTTCCATTCTCATGGGAGGTGTTGATGTTGTACTAGGAGTACAATGGTTACAATCTTTGGGGATGGTAGCTTTTAATTTTCAAGAACTTTTATTGAATTTTTTTTCACAAGGAAAGGAATTTGAATTACGGGGTATTACAGGGAAACCGGGAAATATAATAAGCTCTAATGTCATGACAAAGCTTCTAAAGAAATAACAATGAGGCGTAATTGCACAATTATGCTCACTAGAAGTTCCAACATCAAAATCATCTATTTCTGCAGATCTCCAAAAAGTCTTGGACAATCATTCCAAGGTTTTTGAAACTCCTAAAGGACTCCCACCTATTTGTGATCATGATCATGCTATTCATTTGATTCCAGGAAGTGTTCCTCCAAACATCAAGCCTTATAGATATCCTTATGTCCAAAAGAGCGAAATTGAGCGTATGATTGCAGAAATGTTAGAGGCTGGTATAATTCAACCTAGTCAAAGTTCTCTCTCTGCTCCTGTAGTATTGGTACACAAGAAGGATGGATCATGGTGCATGTTTCCGGATTATAGGGAGCTCAATAAGCTCACCATTAAAGATAAATTTCCCATTCCTGTGATTGATGAATTATTGGATGAATTACATGGAGAAATTTATTTTACCAAGTTGGATCTTCGTTTAGGATATCATCAAATTAGAATGAAGACTGAAGATATTTCGAAAACAACATTTTGAACTCATGAGGGTCATTATGAATTTTCGGTCATGCCTTTTGGCCTTACCAATGCACCTTCTACATTTCAAGGGTCGATGAATTCCATTTTCAAACCGTTCCTTAGAAAGCATGTGCTAGTATTTTTTGATGATATACTAATCTACAGCAGGTCTTGGAAGGATCATGTTCAACATGTTGATAGGGTGCTTAAACTATTGCAGGAGAAACAATTATATGCAAAAACATCCAAATGTTTCTTTGGAGTACAAGAGGTGGAATATCTGGGTCATATTGTATCTCACGAGGGTGTTAAGGTAGACCCTAACAAAATTAAAGCCATTAAAGAATGGAAAGTCCCCACTACCATAAAGCAGTTGCGAGGATTTCTCGGGTTAATAGGGTATTATTGCAAGTTTGTTAATAATTATGGGAGAATAGCAGCACCTCTAACAACATTATTGAAGAAATATGCATTTTCATGGACTCCTGAAGCAACTAAGGCCTTTGAACATCTTAAAGAGTCAATGTGCCTAGCACCGGTCTTAGCTACGCCAGACTTCACAAAAACCTTTATTGTGGTATGTGATGCCTCAATAAATGGAATTGGTGTTGTTTTAATGCAAGAAGGAAGACCCATTGCTTTTGAAAGTCGTCCAATCAAAGGAAAGTATTTACAGAAAGCTATTTATGAGAAGGAAATGTTAGCAATATTGCATGCACTAAATAAATGGCGAACTTACCTAATGGGAAGACACTTCAAGGTAAAAACTAATCATGATAGTATTAAACACTTTTTGGAACAAAGACTATCTTCAGAAGAGCAGCAAAAATGGGTCACAAAGATGTTGGGTTATGACTTTGAAATAATATACAAAAAAAGGAAGCTAAATGTTGTTGCAGATGCACTCTCAAGAAAGAATGAAGAGGTGGAAGCATTGCTTTGTGCCATTTCTATTATCCAACCAGATTGGATAACCGAACCAAGAGATGAATTGAAGAAGGACGAAGAAGTGTGGACACTCATTCAAAAGTTGCAACAAGATCCTAGTACATCTGATACATTTAGTTGGAAAAATGATTCCTTATGGTACAAAGATCGCTTATATCTTTGTAAGAATTCGCAACTAAAACAAAAGATTCTTTTGGAATTGCACACTTCTCCTTTAGGAGGACACTCAGGATTTTTAAAAACTTACCACAGGGTGAAGAAAGAATTTTTTTGGGATAGCCTTAAATCTAATATTCAAAATTTTGTGGCGGAATGTTTGGTTTGCCAGCAGAATAAAGTGGAAACAATTAAGACCCCGAGACTTCTACAACCTTTATCCATTCCAAGTCAACGTTGGGAGGAGATTTCAATGGATTTTATCACAGGTTTACCTAAGTCCGAAGGAAAGAGTGTCATCATGGTGGTAGTTGATAGACTTACCAAGTATGCACACTTTTGTGCATTATCTCATCCATTTAAAGCAAGTACAGTTGCTACTAGATTTATGGACAGAATTCAAAAGCTACATGGAAGCCCAAGGGTTATTGTGAGCGACAGAGATTCCATTTTTACTGGAAATTTTTGGACGGAGTTATTTTCTTGTTTGGGTACTCAATTAGCTCATAGCTCATCTTATCATCCTCAATCCGATGGTCAAACTGAGATAGTAAATAAATGTTTGGAAGGATATCTTTGTTGTTTTGTATATGATAAACAAACACAATGGGTCAAGTGGTTACCTCTCGTTGAATGGTGGTATACCACTTCCTTCCATATTGTTACACAACATTTTGTCACTGTCCCTGCAATCCCCAACTCGCACATTGGAGGGTCATTTCTGTGACCAATACGCAGTGTCATGCTTTGCAAATATCATCCTTGCATCCCTTTTTATGAAAGCAACATTCTTCTTGTTGACATTTACCTAAGCAGAGTTGTAAAAATCCCTATTTTTGCCTTAGAACGAGTAGCCCGTTACCTCCTCGTGCCGACCTGGAAATTTAACATTGAGCCTGCGCCACTTGGCGCTTTGTGCCAGTTAGGCACCCGCGCCAAGCTGTTTATGGATTTAAAAAAAAAATAGGGGCGGAGGTTCCATTCCAACCACCTCGAGGATGAGTCATTGGGAGTGGTTGAACTGAAACAACCACATGCTTCCTCCTTTAGTTAGTAGTTTATACCTCCCTTGGAACACTCCTAAAGGATAGGCCTCCCTTCCACCTTTCTAGGGATCCCAACCTCCTCCTTTTCCTCTATATAAACAAGCCTTCTCCCTTTATGAAAACTAGTTGAACAAAGAGAGCTATACAACTGAAGTGCTGAACTTGGAGGACTGAACTATAGCTAAGTAACTGAGTTATTGAGAAGGTAGAACAAGGAAGAAATCCATTGAGAGGGCCTTTATCCCGTCTGAATTCCCTGACGAGCTTTGAGACGTTCTTTGTCCGAACCTCGCTGGAGGAGACTGCAACGTCAGAGCATGGTTGTATCTCTTCTTTCTACCTAATAATATAAGTGACTATTGTCTGGTTCCCATCTTGTATTTTGTCTTTATCGAATGAAAAATGCTTAGTCTTCTTTGACTGACTAGTAGTTTTTGGATGAAATTAGTATGTGGTATGTGGTTAACGTTTTCTAATCTTTGTGCAGGTGGCCAAGCGTGATAAGCGAAGGGATTGTGACTTTCCAAATCGGGAGTGAGAAATTCTCATCACCACTACAATTGCCGGAAACATCATTGGACCATAGGTAGGCCATCTTATCATGTCCTCTTTCATTCAAACATCTAGGAACCTACACTCTAGCATGATTCCTTGTTACTATACCCACTCTAGGGCTAGAGGGATCGTCTCTGTCCGCAGAGAGGATTTACCTACATAAAAAGTTGGCGACTTTGCTAGAGATCAGTGCGAGTTTGTCTTTGATATTGTTGGGTCGTGTTTGGTTTTTTTCTCTTGTTGTTTACCTTTCTGGTTGTTTAACTGTGCTTCAAACCCTTGTTCAGCCCCAGAGTGTCAAGATTGACCTCTCCTCTATGGAGTTTTTCCATTTTTCCTTGGTTAACTGGCTTGGCGCGATTTTTCCCTGAACAGTCGCGCCGATTGGCGCATGTTGCTTTTGTAGCACTCGCGCCATCCCCTGTTTGGCGCTTAATACCGCCTCATAGTCACGCCGACCCCTGTAAGTTTTTGGGTGTGAGATTTTCATGAGTTTTTGGTCAGTTGTACTTGTTTCTGGGTTATTTTTAAGAGTAATTGAAGTGTTTTGCACTGTCTTTGATTGTTGGAGGCTCGTTTTCCTCAATTGTTTGTCCATTTCTTATCAGTGTGACTTGAGGTCTTAGGGTTTCTGAGTGGCTTGGTGCACTGAGCCTTCTGTTTGGAGATCGAATTTATTGATAGCTGTAGAATTCGTTCCCTGTTTAATTGCTCTTGGTCTCTTTGATCCTGTTGAGTATGTTCATAAGTTGAATGATCATTGCCTTTCTCATTTGTTTTTTCTTCCTCTTACTCCAAGCACCAATTACATTGCTTGTATGGGTCATTTTGGAGATTTCTCTTTGATTTGAAAAGATTGTAGCATTGGTTTGGGTATTGTTGTGTTTGTTTCATGTTGTTGGAGTCATTCCGTTTCAACTTTTACATTCGCTCTCTCAAGCTAGTGTTTACTTTTGTTTTTCATGTTATTTAGTCCATTGTTTGCTCTATTGTATTGAAAAACCAAAATATTGCATTCTTTTTGCTTTGAAAATGAAATGTTCTCTCGCATAACTAGCATTGCATTGGCTAGGAAAGAGTTTTGTTTTCTGTAGATTTCATTAGATGCATTAGTGGATGTTTTCACATGATTTCATTATTCGCTATCGCTTGAAAGTTTTCTTTCCTTCTCGTAGATAGCTTTCATTGAACGAAAATGGTATCCTTCTGCATGTAGTTTTTCATTTAGGAAGATTTCAAATCCGACATACGTTAAGGCCTGGAAATTGAAACCTAATCCAAGATCAACGTTAAAATATATTTCAATTAACCTAAGGCAACATTGAAACCTAACGAAATATTCTAGTGGTCTAAGTTAGAGACGTGTTTCGACGTCTTCAAACCTAGTAGCTGTCGTTCGCCATCTGGCTCCAGACAGTGCTAGTACAGACTTGTGCTCCCCGTACGTCGAGTATATAAAGGGAGACCCTTCTAGGTTTCAATATTTTTATCCATAGGAAGCCTAGTCTGCCACCTTGTAACCATGATACACCGAACACAACATTCAGGTAGACTACTTGCACGTACGTTAAGTCCTTGGTCATTTCTCTTTCATTTGATCACCAAGGTGTATATGGCAGTTCACGGAAACCTGGCATACCCTCTTGCTTAGAATACCTAAGCAGTCATTTTTTATCTTTATTTACTCCTTAAAGTTGAAAATATCATCGAGCACTTGTCCTTTCGTGCTCGCTCAAAATTGAAAGTGACTAGAGTAATCTTTTGCCTGTTTCTTGACTCTTAAAACATGAAACAACAAAGTTTGGTTTCAGTGTCGTAAAATAAACTACCCACGATCACACGCCCATTAAAAGTTTTAGCACTTGGCCTATTTTTGTTTGCCTTGGTTTTTGAGTCTTTGCTCAGATCTTTATTTTTCCTCCTTGTTGTGAACCAGTCACGGTGGCGGAACCACCGGTTTCATCGTCCTCGCTCCCTTCTAGAGGTAGTCCTTTACTGGACAGTTCATTTGAAACTCCTCAATCCTCTAGGTTTGTTGAGCTTCAGCGGCCTATTCTCCCGTCGGTCTTACCCCTTACTACTCGGTCTCCCGCTGACGAGCCAGTTGAGTTCAATTGGCCTCCCTCAGGCGCTTGGTCTGGTTTTAGGGACGAGGAAGAATTCCCTCCACTTATGTCAGGATTACCATTTTTAGTTGTTGTTATACCTCTTAGTCCCCGTAGTCTTTTCGAAGATCTTACGGAGGAGTCAAACATGGACACATCAGGTCCTATTGGCAGTGATGGAATTCCTGTTTCTACTGAAGAATATCAAATTTTCCCTAAAAACACCACTCATGTGTCTGCTCAATCTTCACCATTGGTGTCACTTCCAGCTGGATATAGGTCCCTGGGTCAGATTATTGTTGGTGTTTCCTCCATGGCAGCATATACTCTGTCCAGGAGTCCAGTCCTTCCATCATTAGGACTATCACCGACGACACCTGCTTCGTCGCTTTCAGTTACATCTGTCCCAGTTCAACCTACTGTCTGCATGGCTAGGTCTGTGTCGGTCACTCAGTCACCAGCGGCCTCGACTGAGATACCTAGTGGCCTTACTTTTGAAGAGTATCTATTAGCTATTCATCAACAAAACTCATAGGTTTCTCAGCAGCCTCATGCTCCTGTTAACCCGCCACACCATTATGACAAATATGGTAATCCTATCTATTTTCCCTATCTTACTCCTCATCACTATGATGCTGTCAGTACCCCCATCTATGTGTTTCCTACTCCCCATCATTATGATGAGCGTGGTGTTCCTGTTTATGACCCCTATGAAATCGTTCCCGAGATTGGGAGGACTTATCAGGTACAACCCCCTGGCCCACAAGGACAACCCTTTCAGTGACAATCTTCAGCTTAGTCGGGGCTTGCATTCGGTCCTCAGGGACAACCTTACGGTCCACAAGGCCAAAATTTACAAGGTCAGCCTATGGTCCAACAAGGACAACCCCAGGGGCCTTTCGGTCAACCTTTGTATCAACAAGGACCTTCTTACGGTCCTGGGGGGAAAATCTATTCGTCTCAGGGACAACCTTTTGTACAACAACCAGGATCATATACTCAAACTGGTTCGAACGTTGGGCAACAAGGACAACCCTCTGGTCCTCCTCCGGGGCAACCTGGTCCATCGCAACCATCAGGCCAACCTGCTCAGCCAGGGAAACCTTGTGGCCCTCAACATCCAGGCCAATATGTTCTGCAGGGGCAACCTACTCAACCGGCCCAACAACCGGCTCAGTCTGCTCAACAACAATTTTACTCTGCTTCACAGCAGGGTCCTACTTTTCAGCAGCCTGTTCAGTCTGCTCAGCAGTCGGTCCACCCTGTTTATTCAGCTCAACAGGGCCCCACTTATCAACAGCCAGTTCAACCCCAAGGCGTTTATTATCCTTGTGGTCAATATTGACCAGTATATACTGCGCCTCAATGTTTTACTTATCACCCTCAATCTCAGTTGCCGTATAATCAACCGCAAGGCCATACTTACATTCCGCCGCAAAATCCTTATGTTGCTCAGCAAGGACCTCGATGGTATACTCAGAATCAATATTCTGGTCCTCAATATCAATAGAATTATTCAGCTTATCCCCCATATCGTCAGAATCCTTCGGGACAGAACCAATGGGGGAAATTTTTTTCTCAAACAGGATGGAATGCGAGTTCGGGTTCTTATCAAGGGCCTACTATGCCTTTTAACCCTCAATTACCATTTCTCACCATGTTGGAGTTACCGGATGTGTCAAAGTTAATGAATGATCATATTCTTCATAACCCGTATTGGCCTCCGGTTTCGACTAAGATTCCTGATGATTGTCCCAAATTTGAGGGCAAGTCCAGAGAAGACCCCCAAGCACATGTTATGACTTACCACTTGTGGTGCTCTTCTAACTCTTGGGTTGACGATTCTATTTGGCTTAATATTTTCCAAAGGACTCTTATTGGTGCTGCTGCTAAGTGGTATGTCGAGCTCTCTCGTGGTATCTTTCAAGATTTCAACTCTCTCTCCATGGCGTTCCTTACTCATTTTCAGTTACCGGTTTGTTATGAAGCTGGGATGCATCTCCTCACTTCCTTGAAACAGGACCAGGCTACTCATATCTCAGACCATATTCATGAATCGAGACGTCATCGTCGCTTGATCAAATTTTAAATTCCTGATTAGATTCTTACTCATTGGTTCACTACCTCCTTTGTCAATCATATCGCGAAGGACATAGCCATGGGGGCATGTGTAACCGAGGAACAGGCCATTGCTCGTTCCCAGTACCTTGATCTCGTGTACTCTCAATCGGGAATATTGTATGATATTTTGACTAATGCCCCTCGACTTGGAACTTCTAACGCACCAACGACCCCATCCGTCGACGGTATTATTGGTTCTGTGTCTCAGACTTCGTGTAAGTCTTCTTCTTCCAACCCTGGGAAGAAAAAGTCTAATTATTCCAATGATATTGCTCCTCAGTCTAGTCTGAATCCTGGTAAAACCTCGGAGGTCAATTCCATTCAAGCCAATCCTGCGGATAAGACTTCTAAAGGTAACAAGAAGGGTAAAGGCAAGGCCAAAGCCGATGCCCCGAAACCAAATTCGTGCTGATGATGGTTCGCAACATAAGCCGAAGTATCCTTGTCTGATTTTTGATGAAGAGCATTACACTAAGGACTGTCCTCGACGGTCCGAAGTGAGTAGATTGCTCAAGGGCGCTCAGGGTACTCCTGTTGTCCTTAAAGAACCTTTTCCGTCTCAGCAGACCTAGATGGTCGAGCAGCCTCAATCGTTTGCTCCATTTGGCTCTCATGTGTTCATGATGAACGGTTCTGCATTCATTTCTATTGCTACTCGATCGAAAGATTATGTTGGTTCGTGCCAGGAAATGGGGAAGGAGATCGCTAATGGTCCTCCTCCCCCACCTGTTTTTGACCCTCTTGAGATTGAAAGGCTCGGTGCTGAACCCGTTGTGTGACCACCTTCCAAAGGTGTTCTTCGGAATTCTTCTTATTATCCCAACGCCCGTGCTGCTCAACATTACAGTATTGCTGAGGATTTGGCACAGGGGCCGTCCACGATGTCCGCGTTAGAAGTACTCCAGAGTTGTCCATTTCAGTGGAAAGCTTTATTATCTGTGATCGGCGGGGTTGATCCTGCTGATACTAGCCTTCTCACTTTTGATCTAGAGAATTTCGTCCCACGATTCCCGCACCAGATTGCGCTCATTATACAAGTTGTTATTAATGGTCTCGACATCCATCGAGCCGTTGTGGACGAAGGTGCATCAACCTATGTCATGTCAGCTTCTTGCTGGAAGGCCATTGGCTCTCTGACCCTGAATTCCTCACCTAATGCCCTTGAAGAATTTGATGGAAGGGAATCAAAACCTTTGGGTGTTCTCGCAAGTTTGTCGATTACCTTGAAAGGGAAGACAGTCAATGTTGAAGTAGAAGTAGTTTATGCCAAACACAATTACAATCTTCTACTCGGTCGCAGTTGGACTCACGCTATGCTTTGCGTTCCGTCCACCCTCTTCCGTGTTTTGAAATTTCCACACGAGGGAAAGATTGTTACTGTCGATCAATTGTCATTATTCACCTCTTCTTCCGAGAACAAAGTTCCATATGTGGATAAGATCCCTACTCCCTTCGAGAGCGTTGGGCCGGGTCTCTTCAAGGATCCAGCCCTCATGGGTATTTTTCCCCTTTCACCACTAAAGACTGTTCAAGTTAATATGATTTCTCGGTCTGATGACCCGTGGATTATTCCTTCGCCTAAACAGGTCAATTCATATGGATATTCAATGCCTTGAGTCCGATTGAAATCGATTATTGTGAACCCATTACTGCATCGGATACTCCAACCTCTAATGGTGCTCCCTTGAGCTTGTATCTTGACGTGTATTCTCAATCCCCCTGGCTCGGAGATTTAGACTCACCTGATCCTTTGAAAGAAGTGTTTCCTTCCGATGAAGCCATCGTGGAAACCATGTCTCTCGAAGACCTGTCGTGGGACGATGGTCATCATTGTTCTTCGTTTATGCCTGGCCTCAGGGCTATGTCTATATGTCTTGAGCGTTTTGCGTCTCAAGTTCCTTCTCCTCCGCTTCAAACACCAATCCTGACACATGAAGTCTTTACAGAAGGAAACTTGAGCAATATCACACAGACAATGCCTATTGACATTTTCGTGAAGTCGGGCATCGTCGAGAACATCCATGTGGGGGTCACTTGTTCTTCAGATGAAGTCTAGGTTTATACTAGCCTTTTCTGCGAATTCCGAGATGTCTTCGCATGGTCCTACGAAGAAATGCCCAGCATTGATCCTAGTATAGTGGTGCATGAAATTCCTACTTATTCCGGTTCGAAGCCTGTTTTCCAATGTCTTCGTTCAGTGCACCCTAGAAAGGCTATAAACATTAAAAGTGAAGTTGAAAAACTTCTCAAAGCTGGTTTCATTTATCCAATTCCCTTAACAGAATGGGTTTAGAATATCGTTCTTGTCGATAAGAAACATGGAACTATTCGTAATCGAGCCTGTCCTAAGGATAATTTTCCTACTCCCTTCATCGATCAGATCATTGATGACTGTGCCGGGAGTGAGATTTTTTCCCTTATGGACGGATTTTCTGGATATAATCAGATTAAAATTCTCTCAGTTGATCAGCATAAGACGAATTTTATCTGTCCCTGGAGTACCTTCGCATACAAGAAACTCCCTTTTGGCTTGAAGAATGATGGGGCCACTTTCCAACGAGCGATGTCCTACGCTTTTCATGACATTCGTCACATCGTTCAGCCTTACCTAGATGACCTTCCGACTCATTCAACTAAGTGTAGGGACCATCCGGACCATCTTCGTCAGATCTTTCTTCGTTGTCAACACTACAACATTCGGCTTAATCCGCATAAATGTGTCTTCTATGTTGATTCCGGTAGACTTTTAGGGTTTATCGTGTCTAAATATGGAATTCGCCTCGATCCACTTAAGGTTGAGGCTATTATCAATCTCCCCTCTCCATCCTCATTACATCAGTTGCAGAGTCTCCAAGGAAAGGCGAATTTTCTATGTCGTTTTATACCGAACTATGTCGAACTAGCTAAAGGATACACACGACTTTTGAAACAGGACGTCCCTTTCTGTTGGGATGAGATTGCTCAAAAATCTTTTGATGCACTCAAGACATTGTTGGGAAACGCTCCTTTATTACGTCCTCCAAATTATCATCGTGATTTTTCTCTTTATTTAGCTGCCACTTTTAGTACAATTGCCATGGTTTTGGTACAAGACGATGATGACGGTCACGAACATGTCATTTATTACTTGTCTTGCAACCTTCTTGATCCTGAAACACATTATGCTCATGTGGAGAAGTTAGCACTAGCTGCGGTCCAGACCGTCCAGCGCTTTCGTCATTATATTCTTTTACGTACGGTGACTGTGATTTCCGATTGCAACCCCATGACCTATATTTTGTCTCGAAAATTGTTAGGGGGCAAATAATCGAAGTGCATCGTTATCCTCCAAGAGTTCGATTTGGAATTTACTGATGCCAAATCAAAGAAATCATTGGTCTTTTGTTGATTTGATTTGTTCCCTCCCTTCCGACTCTGCCCCGTCTCGTTCTGAGGACCGTATTCCGGACGATACACTTTTCTTGATTAGCACCCTCGGCACCTGGTAAGATGATATCATCGTATATCTCCAGACTTCCACATTCCAATCTAAGTTGACAAAGGATGCCCGCCATCGTATCCGCCATCACTCGCAACGTTATCGTATAGTCGGAGATACACTCTATCGTGTTGGAGTTGATTCCATCCTCGATTGATGTTTGACCCTCGAGGAAGCTGAGAAAGTGTTGAATTATTGTCATAGTGGCGCCTGTGGTGGTCACATGTCTGGTTACGCTACTACTCAAAAGATACTTCGTGTCGGTTATTTTTGGCCTTCCGTTTTCAAAGACTATATTATCGCAGTTCATAAATTCCATGATTTCCAGATTTATCAACGCAAAATGCGTGCGCCACCTGTTCCTCTTCACCTTGTCATTACTGTTGGTCCCTTTGCCAAATGGGCCATCGATTTTATGACGTGTAACCCTCACTTGGCTGGGGGGGCATGCTTATATCATCGTAGTCGTGGACTACTTCACCAAATGGGCCGAAGCAATGCCTACACTTGCCGCTGACGGTAAGACAACTGCTCAGTTCATATTCAATCATATTATTGCTAGGTTTGGAGTCCCTCAGGCCATCATTACCGATCATGGTTCCCATTTTCGACATTATATGGTGGCGGAGTTGACTTCTAAGTTGGGTCTGCGTCATGACAGCTCAATGCCGTACTACCCTCAAGCCAATGGCCAGGTTGAAGCTGTGAACAAAGTTCTTGTCATAATGCTTCAGCATACGATTTGCATCCACAAATCAAGCTGGCATCTCATGTTATTTTCGGCTCTTTGGGCATACCGAACCTCAGTGAAGAGTGTGACCGGATTCATCCCTTTTCAGTTGGTTTACGGTTTGGAAGCCACTCTCCCAATTGAATGTGAAATACCTTCACTCAAGCTAGCTATGGAATTACCGACCAACACTTTGCCAAAAGAAGAGCATCTCATTTACTTAGAGAGGTTAGATGAAACTCGTCGCTTAGCCGCTTTGGTCCTCGAAGCACAAAAGAAGCGAGTCAAAGCTCATTTTGATCAATCAGTTTCCCCTTGTTCTTTCATAGAAGGAGATCTCGTCCTCCTGTATGACCAAGCTCATGATAAGTTGGGGGCAGGAAAATTTCAACCTATGTAGCATGGACCCTACATCGTTAAACGTGTGTTGAAAAATGGGGCCTATGAGTTGATTGACTAAGAAGGTCATCCTCTTGAACAACCCATAAATGGGTTGTATCTTAAAAAAAATTATGCATGAGTCATTTATGCATAACAGGTGTACATAGGTGTGATTTTCATTTTTGGGTTTGGTGTGCTTTGTGAGCGTTTTCCTGCTTATTGGGTCTTTCTTATTATGCAGATGTCTATTACCCCTTATGTCGGTTTCACAGATGGTGCTTCCCACAGTACCAGGAATTTGTCTTCGGCAACCTGGGTAATTTATAATCCTACTGGTGAGTTGATAGATCTGCAAGATATTTGTCTAAGATGAACTACAAACAATGTCGTTGAATATAGCATTGTCGTTGAGCTATTAATCGAGGTAATCAACCTCAGCATACGTGCATTGCTCGTAAATCTAGATTCACAGCTTGTTGTTCTGCAACTCAATAATCATTATTCGGTTAGAAATCCGCACATTCTGAGATTGTATTTACGTATTCGTTTGTTGGAAAGACATCTTGATTTTATTACTTATCAACATATTCCTAGACGAATGAACACATTAATTGATACAATAGCTAACATTGTATTAGATAGACATTTGCATAATTTGTAAAAGCATCATCATATGTAAGAGATCCATGTAAGGAAATAGATGTATATATATATCGCATGTTTGCAACTGTGTGCATCATAAACGTCAAAAAATATATGTATGTTTCTGTTACATCCTAAGACATCATGTCTCACAAATTCTGCAGATAAAATAAACCTAGGTGTCTAATCAGCATGATGCTCGTGATAACATGTCACTGCCTGTACTAGCCACCTTAGCAAGCAGTGGATTCGGTTGGGCACCCCTATAGTATGTCTTTGATAGGCGCGAGGAACGTCATCAAAATGTGCATAATCCAGGACTCCTCAGGTGATCCCCTCCAGGTTGCACACTATCTCATCTTCCTCGTCGCTCTCGTCTTGAGGGTTGAAATCGCGAGGGATTCGCCTCGCTATCGGTGACATACCAACAGGTCTATCTGGGCCAACATCTGCAGGATTTAATGTCAGAACATACATAAATAAATAAATAAAAAATCATAATGCTCATAAAACTTAAAAATTGAGTCTTACCCAAATCTTCATCCCAATCTTCTCCCTCCAGGAGTGGGAGGTCCGAGTCATCAATGAAATTTGTGCCAGAGTAGGGCCAATCCTCCACGACAATCAGTTGTCAACGGAGCCAATCAAAAAATTCCGGCCTCCAAGACATCTGTTGGCTGCTCCCTTCCCTTGGCATCAGTGCTTCCCATCGGGCCATCCGTGGTTCTCTCACTGGTGGCGTTATAACTATGACCTCTTGTCGCTGAAAAATTGGTAATCATTCCAAGAAGAATGATACCAGGATGGATCCATAACCAAATTGTTTCAGTTTGGTCTTCTTGCATTTGGTTAGTTGGCGCTTCATATTTATGGTCACGGCCTCTGCCCAGTTGTAGATGGTCGGAGCCATGCAGTCCACAGCAAGAAGCAACTGCGTCTTTGTTGCTTCGTGCGGTGCTTGTGATCCCGCAGCCCGAGTGATGGTGTGTAATACCACGCATAATGTCAAATATGGGATAGTTTGTATACAACTTTCCCACTACCGGATCCTTTCCGCGCTCCTCGACATACCCTGTCTATCACCATGGTCATGTTTTCCATGCAGGGTCGAGTGCTGGTTAGAAGTGGTGCCGCACCTCTCCATGATAATCATGTGTTGAAGTACACGTCCGAAACATCAATCTCAAGTTCTTGATCCCGTAGGATGAATTTCTCTTGATTTTCGTCCCATATACTGATAAGATATTGTAGCAATTCTGGTTGGGCTCGGAGACATGGTGTTAGAAATAATTTTTTCAAACCACAGTTTCTGAGAGCTTCCATAACTCCCTCATTTTCCATGGCTAACTCATCTTCTTCACTATGTTCCCGTTCTTTCCATTCAATGACCATTTTGCTCCTTTCTACCTGCAAACACACACATATGAGTGGTATTATTCAATATTCATCCTTAAATTTGTAAACAATTGGGACATTTGGTGTGTATTTTTGCTATAAATTGGTTTGCGCCAATAGGCGTGCCCTAGTGTTAAAAATCGAGCGGTTGGCGCGACTCCGTGCCCGAAACCGGTGCCAATCGCGCAGCCCTAAATTTTACAATTCCTCCTCCAAAATTCAAAATTGACAAATGCAGGAAGCAAGAAATAGCTTAAAATCACAAGAGGGATCTCAACTCTTACCTGGAGTTGACAGATTTGCGATTGATATACTAGATTGGCCGCTATCGTCGCCACAAGATTGCATAGTAAAATGGGTAACTATTGCTCCACAAGAGGTAAAAAGTGAAAAGTAATTATTTTTACCATTTATGGCGTTTTATAACTTTTCACAACCCTAATTAGGTTTTAAGACAGGTTTTATTATTATTATTTTATTGTATTATTTTCGAAAAATGGGTTTTAAACATGTCTGTTGTGCAGCAACAGGTTTTTATGTGACAATGATGAAGTAATGAGTTATATTTTATACTTTTCCAGACTCGGTAAAAACACAAAAAAAAGTCACTACTGGAGTCATTTTTCATCTCTTTTTTGAATCTCTAAAATTGAAAACATTACCGAGACGCTTGTCGTTTTGAACTCGTTAAATGGCTACGAAACAATATCTACCTAGTATACGTTTACCCCTTTTTCGGGCTGGGAAAGATTATTTACGAAAAAGGAATAACTTAGCCTATCGCGACTAAGAGGTTCTCTCAGACACAGTTTTCTACCTTTTCGGATCTGTGAGACTACCTATGAAAAGGGACTGCTGGAGTTTTCTTTTCTGCGTTCTTTTCAAATTCTCTAAACATGAAAAGATGCCGAGTTCTTCCTTCGTCAAACTCGTTAAACTCTGATGACATCGAACTTCGTCACCATGACGTTATTCAAGTTCCTCCTTCCTAGGGCTCATAAAATGTACTAGGATGGATTTGTCCAAAGGACAAACTTATAGTGCAAGCATATGCTATCCCCTTCAAGCTTGTTTTCAAAAATAATTGGGGTACTCGCCAGAAATGGTGGGGGAAAATGGAACCATATTTTAGTTGTGTTGGTAGTATGTCGCTCTTGAACATGGCACTTGTTTGCATCCGTGTCGGGTTGGGGGCATCTCATTTTGTCATTTTTTGCCTCCATGGGTTTGGGTAATCTCTTTTGACCTCTCATTCTCTCTTTGCCACGTCATCATGACCTCAGATCCTTTGATGTCAAATACTGCCAAATCCAGTGTCGTGTTGCTGATATGTTCAAGAGAAGTTTGCCTTTGCAGTTTTCAACCTCCCTCTGATTCTCTGTTGGTCCTAATTCACAAACATCATATTCCTCTGTCTCATGTCGATGATGTGGGAAAAATTATGGCCCTCCTTCGACCAGGTCACTTCCTGTCGACTTCAGCTCATTATCCAGGAATCTAATCTAGAGACTCCCTTCCAGTACCTTGGAGCCTGCATGCCTTAATGGTAGGTTCTTCACATTCGACGTAAGGTCCACATCATTGGCCTTCGATCGATTGACTCTGCGGATGTTCGACGCCAGATCACTATTCACATTCCATGGACTGTACCTTTCGTACCTTGAGAGCCATTGCCATTATTGGTGGTTCCTTTTGCGTCTGTTAACAACTTTTATCATTGGCTGGTAATCAAATGATTTTCTTGCATGTTCAACTCCAACTTGTACATTCGCATGCTAGAAATTGTATTGTTCGGGCCGATATGGAGCGCAAGACCCTGGTTTTTGTCTGATAAAATCCAGGGTGCGGGTTCTTTGTGGATTATCATGACTTATTGCATGACTCGTTGATTGGATGGCTGCGACCATACCTAAGTCTATTTAGTGATATTTTGGTTGTGTCCATACCTAAATATCAGTTTTATATCCTCTATTATGGATGGATGCACCCATGCCACATGTTCATGTATTAGAGATATCAGTTGTATTTATGATTGCAGGTTTTCCGACAGTGGTGTTTGGTTTGAACACATTCTCATAAAGCATTTTGCCCCTCCCTCTCCCTCGGACCTCATGCTTTAGGGGGAATCTGTTACACAAAATTTTGTCACTGTCCTTGCAATCCCCAACTCGCACATTGGAGGGTCATTTCTGTGACCAATACACAGTGTCATACTTCGCAAATATCATCATTGCATCCATTTTTATGAAAGCAACATTCTTCTTGTTGACATTTCCCTAAGCAGAGCTGTAAAATTCCCTATTTTTGGCTTGGCACGAGTAGCCCATTACCTCCTCGCGCCGACCTGGAAATTTAACATTGAGCCCGCGCCACTTGGCACTTTGTGCCAGTTAGGCGCCCACACCAAGCTGTTTATGGAATGTTTTTAAAAAATAGAGGCGGAGGTTCCATTCCAACCACCTCGGGGATGAATCATTGGGAGTGGTTGAACTGAAACAACCACAGTCTTCCTCCTTTAGTTAGTAGTTTCCACCTCCCTTGGAACACTTGTAAAGGATAGGCCTCCCTTCCACCTTTGTAGGGATCCCAACCTCCTCCTTTTCCTCTATATAAACAAGCCTTCTCCCTTTATGAAAACTAGCTGAATAAAGAGAATTATACAGCTGAAGTGATGAATTTGGAGGACTGAACTATAGCTAAGTAACTGAGTTATTGAGAAGGTAGAACAAGGAAGAAATCCATTAAGAGGGCCTTTATCCCGTCCGAATTCCCCAACTATCTTTGAGACGTGCTTGGTCCGAACCCCGCTGGAGGAGACCGCAACGTCAGAGCATGGTTGTATCTCTTCTTTCTACCTAATAATATAAGTGACTATTGTCTGGTTCCCATCTTATATTTTTTCTTTATCGAATGCAAAATGCTTAGTCTTCTCTGGCTAACTAGTAGTTTTTGGATGAAATTAGTATGTGGTATGCGGTTATCATTTTTTGATCTATGTGCAGGTGTTCAAGCGCGATAAGCGAAGGGATTGTGACTTGCCAAATCGGGAGCGAGAAGTTATCATCACCACTACGATTGCCAACAACAACATTGGACCACAGGTAGGCCATCTTATCGCGTCCTCTTTCATTCAAAAATCTAGGAACCTACACTCTAGCATGATTCCTTGTTACTAGACCCACTCTAGGGATAGAGGGATCGTCTCTATCCGCAGAGAGGATTTACCTACATAACAGATACTGCAGCAAAAATGACCCCATTTATGGCACTTTATGGATATCATCCACCATCCATCACATCATCTTTAAGAGAAAATTTGAAGGTTCAAGCAGTGGAAGATCACATCAAGCATCAGCAAGTTCTCCAGTTCTCTGACTCTTAAAAGATAACACTGAATTTGCTTCATCAGATAAACAACAAAGCGGTCAAAATGCAGCCCGAGAAAATTTTTGAATCATGGTAGGAAATTTGCAGGTATTTTTAAGGCTTCTCCTCTGAAACAAATGTCCCTCGACAAGCTAAGAAGGATAATAAATTATCGCCAAAGTACTATGGTCCTTACAAGGTGTTGCAAAATATTGGTACTATGGCATACAAATTGGAGCTTCCTGCTTCTTCACGAGTGCATCCAATTTTCCATGTTTCATGCTTAAAGAAGGTTATGGTTGAAATTCTTCTAGTTCAAACAATATTGCCCGAACTTGATGAGGAAGGAAAAATCATGTGCGACAGGAAGAACATCATGGAAACAAGAACTCGACAGCTATGGAATCGATCAATTTCAGAGTATCTCATCAAGTGGAAGAACTTACCCACTGAAGATTCTACATGGGAGGATGAGAATTTTATACGGAAGCACCCAGAGCTACTCAAGCATTGAGGACAACACTTTTTGAAGGAGAGGTGCATGTTAGGTCCCTATATTACTAGTATAGTCCCTTATTGTTGTTAGTGTAACCCCCTTATTGTTATTATTGTACCCTTGTAACCCCCATATTGTTATTATTGTGCCCTAAAATTATTATTATTACGTCGGCTAGGATTACATTGTGGCCCCACTAAGATTACATTATGGCCCCATGGACTCCTATATATAGAAAGGAGGCTTTGTAATTTGAATCATCTAATAATTGTTCATTCATGTAATGTATTGGAGGTTGCCCCCTCGAAGTGGCTTATTTCTAAGGTGTTGATATCTCTTTTCTTCTATTTTTGGAGCTGGTTTCACAACACAATTGTATAGTAATACCATTAACAAGTTGGTAGGCTATCTCTCTTGCAAGTAACTTATCAGGAACTTAATATGGTAGGACGTGGGCAGAAGCATAACCCCCAAATACTTTGACATATGTAAAATTATCCTCTGCAAACCATCTAGCCAGAGCAAGAATATATTTACTAGCTTCTTTGGAAACCCTAGGGGCTTTCTCTTTGAATATCATCTGGTGCATAGGTAACATGACTCCATGACAAATTTTATAAAAATGTAGATGGAAGTCTGAATCCCAAAGGGATCTGTTGTAAATGTGGATTGGGGTAGGGTCTTGGGTAGTCCATTTCCATCCCATGGTAGGAAAACTAGAAGAAAAGTAGATTGCGTCCATGACATAGGCATACATATAAAAGGGAGGAGTTTCTCTCGATGAAAAACTCCTTTTATTCCTATATTCTATGATGTGTTTGGCTAAACTGTCAGATAGTATATTTTCCCAATTCAGAATTAAGGAATTAACGACTGTGTCAATTAATGGAACCCAATATATTGAAAACCTAGTGGTATTAGGTTTTGAAAACAATATACACAACATACCGGCATCACAACAATAAGGGTAAGGAAGTTGGGCAATTGGGTACATACTGAGTTTATCTCGCTTCAGCTTTCCCTGGTCTTCCTTCCATTCTTTGATGACTTTCATGAGGTCTGGATGCTTTGCTCTAAATTTTTACAGAAAAGCTTTGTCATATTTCCACTGCAAGGAGGGTAGATGGTACATTGCTTGTAAATCCTCTGCCCTGAATGACCCTATATTTTCTCCCTTCGAATCTTTAAAAGTTTTGTCTTATATATTTAAGTGGTCAATTACCCACTTAACCATGTATGTGTAAGGGAGAATTTTTGACCTTGCAGCTACCTTATGGACGAATGAACATGCATCATCGAAGTAAGTTGCATCTGAAGTAACTGTCGTGCCTGTTGTAGTGACTTTGGTTATTACCCTTGGATTTTCATTTTCGAACAGTTTATACATTGCTTCCCATGATGAACTACCACAATCCTTGTTGCAGGTGGTGTCTAAAAATAGGGGAGATATGTCTGAGTCTTCAATAGACAGCGTTTGAGTGATTTCTTTTCCTTTCTTGTTCATTTCAATCTTCCTCACTCCGTTAAATGGTTTCCTGATTTCAAGTAAACAAAGCAATATTAAAAGTATAGAGAACAGAGAGACAAATCCGTTGTTTAGATCAAACATGCACGAATAGATATGAATCTATTAAATATGATATTAATCATAGATAATCATTTCACAATCAAATATCTTACATATTCGCACGAAATAGCTATCAATCAAATTAAGACGTTAGATCTCGGATTTTGGTTTGAAATGACATAAGTCATTTCGCATGCTTGAGTAATTAAATTCCATTAGTTTGTATATCGCAACTTATAACTTTTACCGTTTATGATGTTTACCCATAAATGCTGCGAAATGTGATCTACGCAAATCGCACATCGCAATTTTTATGCGGTAAACAAATTTTCTTTTCATTAAGTCGTGTGAAATGTGAAATGCACATTCAAGAAGTCAAGCGGTCACGCTTTATGGGACTTTAGAGCTTTATATTTATTGCTTTATTGGCTCGTCAGATCCGCGTAATTGCAACTGATGCCGAATTTCTTTATAGGCTTGATTGTTTAAATGAGGTGCGATGCGATAACCAAATTATAACGGTGATTTAAGTGTTTGCGAGTTTTAAACATAACTTCAGAAAAGGCTTTAGCGCGTTTCATAGCGTGCGTGACTTAATGGTTTTCAAGTCTTTTTTGGTTATAAGCTATGCGGTTTACGATGCACACTAAGGAATAAAGCGGAAAAAACTCAAAGAAAACTTTATTTCCTAAATTTTTTGTTTTAAAGATAAAAATAAATTTCCTATTTATTTCTAAAGGGTCTCCATTTATTAAAATAAATGGGGGGTGTTGTATAGCATAACAGTACTTTGTTCGACCTTTTCTGTGCACACCATGGTTAAGTGTTTGAAGTTTGGTTGGGCTATTAGGGGACCTCCTGGGAGCAGGATGGACTGGTACAACTCCTTGTGGGTTAGAGGAGAGCGGAATTATTCCGCTGCAGTCTGGGGGAAGGACAGATTTACGATTGGTCTCTCCCTTTGGGTTGCTTTAGGACTTGTGATTGGTCTTTGCATGCAACATAATTTGGGTCAGTCAGGTAAGGGATACCTCCAGGCTGTACATGGGAGGCGTATGGAAACCTTGTCCATGAATAGATCAGTTCAGTTTAGGGAGGAGGAGAGAATAGTGATACAACAACACAATTTCAACCCGGGATCTCAGGACTCTGTGCGTAGGGATATGTGGAGAGTAAAATATTCTTGGTCTCATGTTGAAGCCATCGACACCCCCTCTATTATCCCAGAGGTCAAGAAATCTAGAGAATTTGGGATAAGGAGTATGTGCTGGGGGGCTAGCGTTCATAGGAGTCAGTGGTTGGGTAAGAAATAACAGGGCCTAAGAAAGACAGGTCTGAGTAAGGCAGATTCGGGAATGAGTCATAAGATGAAAGAGTTAAGGAAATTATGGTATGTTAATGCTAATATTTGGTCCTTTTTTTTTTAATTACATGGAATTACGCCTCTGCATGATTCGATGGACAGGTCTCCTGACGCAAAATGGTGCGATGGC
The DNA here is from genome assembly GCA_034641835.2 of Pinus albicaulis. Lineage (NCBI taxonomy): Eukaryota > Viridiplantae > Streptophyta > Pinopsida > Pinales > Pinaceae > Pinus > Pinus albicaulis. The sequence goes on from CM076574.1 coordinate 564,459,432, forward strand.
TCGTGGGACAACTCACTCTAGGAGTCTCGCCGCTGGTGGACGTTCCAAGAACCTTGCTGGTCGTAGCCATGGTAGAAAGGACAAGGGGAAGGCAATAGAAGGCCAACCTAGCTCTCCTTGGAGCAATCCAAGAGGTTGTAGGTCGGCCATTGACGTAATTCAAGAGGTAGCAATTGTGTACCATGAAAATACTACAGAGGAGATTCAAAAGCTTATAGAAAAGTGGGAGGGAGACATAAAAAAGAAGGTAGAGACATATATGGCCACCGAGGAGTGGAGAGATCTACATCCGGACCCGGTCCAAACCAGAGGTAGGCTCACACAATTCAGGTAGACCTTGTTTCTTTATTGGTCTATGAAAAGTATTCTCGGTAAAGATTTAGAACAAATTTCAATGAGTTTGGTGGCTCTAGCCTATGACTTCCCAGATTATAAGATTGAATTTGATAAGATTAAGTTTCATTTAAGAAAACAAGATGGAAACCTCGACCATATTGAGCATCACATCCCTTGCATATCCAAGCCATTCGAGACGCCTGGCACTTCAACTCAGGACCCGACGCCTGTGGAATCAGCCTCGGTCCCAGATGCAGCTGAGTAACTCATGACTAGTTAATTCTATTTTTTTCTTACTAGATACATGTGGATAGCTTTTAAATTTCAAATGTTCAGTAGATATGATAGGCAAGTTGGTAAAGATTGTGTAAGTGGGAATATTCAGACCATGTTTTCTTGGTTTAACAGACTTAAGACATTATCTTTTTGGATGGCATACCACGCCATTAGGTGGCCAATAGACCTGGTTTCTCGTCATGGGCGGGTTGAGGCCACCAAACTGATAAATATGGATGTATTTTGACTAGAAAATGAATGAAAATAGAGTGTTACGAAGCTTACAAAAAAAACATTGATTGACAAACCTAGACAAGATATATGTCAAACTCAAATAGTAAAAGGTAAATCTCATATGATCAGTGTATTTGTTGTTGTAAATGCCTTCCCATGGAAAATATAGAATCCCATATCATGCCTTCTTTAAAATCTCATTATGTTTCGGTTTTCATGGCATTCATCAAGACATGTATGTCGCACCACCAGAAATATCATGTTCTAAATGTAAGTTCATTTGATGTTGCTTTGCTTTACATTTCAACTTCCTTCATCATGTTATTTCACATGTTGGGTCAATTGCTAATAACATATCTCTCATGTTTTTTTTTATAAAGTTATACATGAATTTCCATCATTAAAGTTAAAAGTCCGAATTGTAATTGTTAATCTATCTAAAAATGTTTTGAGAAAGAAAGTTAGCTTTTATGATATAAATAATTTAATTTATAGTATAATATTGTTATAGCATTAGATAATATACATTATTAATTTTCTCCTTAGAAATAGGTTAAATGACAGCGAGGGATAGTATTTGGTCTCATGCATGGGACTAAGTTATATACTAATATAAATCACATAACCCCGCTACATGTAGCATGACCAATGACCACAAGTGATATTACTATCCTTGTGAATAGCGTATGGGCTAAAATTGACTTTTGGTCCTAGAGTAAGACTTAAAACTACTTTTGATTGGCTAAGATCTTGTCATTCTTGGATTTTAGAAAACATGTTAATAAAACAAGACCTAAAGGCATCTGAAAGCAACAAAATTTTGCCCCCTTATGGACCACCTTTGTGATATTTCAAAAGGCATGGCTTTCCATGATTCATATTGATGAGTCAACCCACATTCATGGATAGCATCCAATGGTTATTGTTCTCACTACTAGTTGACAAATAACTTATGACACGATTTTTCATTCCAAATTAAATGGATAAATAATCATATATATCTGTTATCACTCCGCCAGATTCCCAAGGCTGGGGAAGGAATCCCAACAGAGGTAACCAAAAACCAAGCTTTTGACTTGATAACTAGCCCTATCAAGCCGGAGAGGGCTCTCTCCAAAAGGGCACAACCAGAAGGGCTGGAGAAATTAGGGTTTTAGGCTAGGTATAGAGTGCAGGGGGTTGTTTTGAATTAATGTGGTTGGGGAAATTAGTGGATAAAGGAATTAGGTCAAGGAAAGCAGGTCAGGGCAAATGGATTAGGGTTGCAGGGATCAATGGGGAAAGGTAGGTATAATCCCAATCACTTGAATAGAATGGTTATGGAATGGTTTTGAAACTGTAATAAGGCTAAGAAAATCATAAGGGATTTATTTCTCTCAGAGATAAGATAATGAACAAAATATGACCAATTACCCAAAACAGAGCATGGCAAACAAGTATTCTTAATTTCTAACTTGTAAAAAATCATAACATGGAAATGAAAGTGAACATGAACAATAAATTCAAACACATGATACTGAAGAAGAAACTATGAAATACATTCAATACCACAGGTATCCCATAAATGTAGTTGTAATTCCTCTTTATTAGCTTGGCCAAAACTGAGTACAAGTTCCCTTGATCAACTAGCAAAATAAAATTGATTCCAGCTATTCCAACCTTTGAAAATGAGTAAAAAATGACATGATGTAGGCCTAAAACAACCTCTCCCAACCTCAGGTGTCAAATCCATGAGAGGAGGAGTTGATCCACTAAAGTCTGAACTGAAACCTAGAGTGTAGGGTGGTCAAAGTGACTCATCCCTAACTTTTGTGAATTGATTCATTACACCTCATTTAGTTCATTTACCAAATGTATTTACCCTAGCAAATATCAAAAACATGATAATTACATTCATCTTCATCATTTACATAGGTAAATTCAAAATTTCCCAAGATAAAAATCAAAATTGGAGTGAAACTCATAAAATTTCATAAGACTGCCAAATGCACCATTTTCCTGTTAAACGCGCCCTTTTCCTGTCAAATGTGTCCTCTCTATTCAAGGCTGAATTTGGGTGCCTTCCGGGAGTCCAAATTTTCTCGAATATGGATTTTTGGAAAGCCCTTCAAGTCTACTTTCCACAAATACCTTCAATTTTCAAAATGAAGCCCATTTTCCCAGTCAAAAATCACTTCTCCCAAGACTGGTAAACACGTAGCGACCAGGCAAAAATTGAGGTAGAAACATGGTTTTTTGATGGTTTTTTGTCTTTTTCAATGACCAGTTCTCCTCCAAAAGTTTAGAAAATGCACAAGTTTGATGTCCTCATCATTATGAATCTGTTGGTTTTGGCCATTTTTCCATTAGGTGCCTCGAAAAAGAGTGTAGCGTCGAAGGTGCTACGCTACTAGCAATTTTACTGTGCAAAAAATACCCTTAAAAACACAGAAATGTACCAACATGCTAAATTTGCCAAAACTTTGTCAAAATTGGTGGGATATTTTCTGATCATGTGTTTGAGGTATAGAGTGTCACCTCGGCAAGTATCTAACCTCCTTTTTTTTTCTTGCTTAGTCAAGTCTTCAATTTTGGCATTGGCTCTTTTGAGCTTGGCCAATGCAATTCTCTCTTTCCGGGCATGAAGTTTGACCTTTGCCCTCAACAAATCATTATGCTTGTTGGCCTTCTCTCCTATCTTTCTTGCTCCTCACTATGAATTATGTTGTCCTCTTCAACCATGATGTTTCTTGGTGTCAAAACCCGATGGATATGATGAAATGAAATGAAAGTGTATGAAGTGAAGGGTGGTGTGAGGAAACAGAGGAGATGGGAATATGGAAGGGAGCCTAGGCAAGTGAAACCCTAGGACTTAGGTTTTTAAATTATATGATAGTTTAGGGAGTGGGGATATAAATGTAGGAAGTTGGGAAAGTGTTTTAGGATGTGAGGAAGAGTATATGAAGGCTTAGGGACTAGTTTTAGAATGTAAATTAGATTTTAATGAATACTAGGGTTTTTTTTATTTAGAAGGAGGCACTAAATTCACTTAAGCACAATCACACATAAAATTGATATTTTATAAAATGGAGTGAGGTAAATTCGTTACTTACTGGCATACAGAGGCATGAAGAATCACTGTGCGAAGTTTTGGAATGAAACTGTGAGGTGGAAATCTGGTAGAGAATATTTGAAGATTTTTGGGTGAACGTGCAAGGTCCAAGGTAAACGCACAGCGGCCAGGCTAAATGTGCAACATTGTTAGAAAATACACTGGAGTTTCTACCGAATGCACAACGTCTAGGCTAAACGTGCAGCGACCAAGCAAAATGCGCCCTATGACCCTGTTTTGGACAATTTCACTCAAACACGCCCTTTGTGTGCAACACCTTTTTTAAGACCACATTTGGAGGCCTTCCTGGTGTCCAAATTCGGCCCAGGATAGCTCGTTGGAAAGCTTTTTCTGTCTACTTTCCAAATTTACCTTTTTTAAATTATTTTAGTTGATTTTCCTTGTCAAACATTAATTCTTCCAAGACTGTCAAAAAGTGCAGAATGAGGGTGCAGAAATGCAGAGTGCTGTTGCAGGCAACTTTCGGAGGCCTTCGTCAACTCAAAATTGAGCTCATGATAGCTCATTGGAAATATTTTCTAGTTTACTTTTCATTTGAATTATCAGCCAAATCATTTGGACAATCTAGCTAGGAGAAAACTTGATTTTCCCAAGGTCACTCCAAAAGTGAAGCAACTCTCCTGTGGCACTTGTATTTTTGAAATTTCTCAAAAAACATGCCATCTGTGCAAAAAAAGGAGGTTTTTCTTTCTTGTCCTATTATGGACAAAAACCTCTCTCACTTTTGTCAAATTCATCTTTTTTTGGTCAGAAACATAGTTTGAAGAAAAACCGACCCTATGTGTGGCGAACTATTTGACTCTTGGAATGACTTCTCAAAAATTGATGGAGACATGGTGTTTATGTACTGAAATGACCACCCTTATGCCTCCTCTTCTCAAATGTCTTTGATTCCATAGAAAACCCTAGCTCAGTGGGAGAGGAAATTGGGGTTTATTGCTTGTGAACAATGATGACTTGGGCACCCTTAGGAAAAAACGTGAAAATGGTTTAAAAACGAAGCGAGGTAAATGATAATGACGGAGATGAGGTGAAAGCAGAGTAAAATTAGGCGGGATGGGTGGGATGTAAATACCAGTGCTAATAATATCCACACACACACGCACTATTAAGTATTATCAAATAATTTTGACTATTTTCTCATTCCTCTTTCCTTGATGTTGTTTTTAATTGATTATTTAATGTTGTTATCATTGAGAATTAAAACTATGGTATTTGCATGATGCTATGATATGTGTTTCCTATAAGCCATTTTATATTTGATATTTTTTTAGGTAAGGCCACAACAATCATATCAAAGTAAATAATCTTTTGGTTTTTGTAGCTTGGGAGGTACTCCAAACTCTAAGTTAGAATGTTGTGGAGTAATTGGCTTCATAAGCTCACTTTTGCGCTAAGAACACAAGCTTGGGGTTTTGTACCCAAAAGTGTGGGGCCAAAACCATGAGGATATTTGATGACACGTCACTTGGAGATGATATTGCACCCCTAGAGGAGCAAAGGGAAACTTCAAGCACCAAGAGAGACCATGTGGTTCGAGAGAAAATAATTTTTGAATATTTGTGTGGGTGATTTTTGTTGAAAAATGTAACTAGTGTCGATCTTCATAATTGTATTTAAGTCGTGATATAATATATTTATCAAAAGAAAGAAAATTGAATTTTATTATAAAATAATTTGAATTATTAAAGAATGGGTTTCATGCTTGGGTCAATGGTTTATAGGTCAAAGCCTCCATTGTCGACTTCTAGGGTTTATGTCAAGTGTCTTTGTCCATGTCAATATGTAATAGACCCTTCCTTGGCATTATCAATCAAGAAAGAAAATTATTTTTGTATAAAATAGGTCTTTTAGGCCTCCTCCACCAAGTCAACCTCAACCTGGACAAGTCGGCCTAATTTGGGAGGCAGAAACCACTATAAAAGAGCAAAAACTCGACCTCATTTGGAGCAATTCGATATCTCACATGAGAAGTTTGATCTGCAGTATGTAGAAGAAAAAAAGGGTGTGAAATTTGAGGATTAAGGAAGAAAACCTAACGAAGGTGAAGGAGGACTCTATCAAGCAAAAGAATTCGACATTTATCTCTCTTTGTCTCACACGTGAGAAGGAACTGAAGTTATATAAGGATCAAAGTTGCAATCTTGAAGCTGGGCCTAAATTATGAAGTAGTAGGGTCGAAATTATGCTTATGATGTTGTATTGATGTAATGTTGATGCAATATTGTTGGAATTAATATTTGGAGATTGGAAGGATTGTTTGAGGACTAACTTGGTGGAGGAGGAATGTCTTTTGGTCTAAGGTTTTAGTGTAGAAATTAGCTGAATAAATCACTTATTCACTGAAGATTAACCTGGTCATATATCAATTTCGAATTGCATACATAACACATAACCTTCTTCTACGATTAATTGTCACATGCGGAAATAACAGAAGCAATCTCACATCAATTCAATCACACATTAACTCAGTATGTATGGGGAAAGCCTATAGCTGAAAACCCCGCAGCTATTGTGTATATTATAATGGAGAAATCAAGTAACCAAACAAGTACAATACTCCTCACAAGTACTCGGTACTCTCTCATGAAGTTACTCACAATCTGACTCAGTTTTGAACAAGTCTGAGGTTCAAAACTCCCCGCCAATTGCCTTGCCTCTATTGCGAAATCATGGCTCCTCGTAAATGAAGAGGTTCAAGGTTCGAATCCCCTTGCTCATCGCACCGTCATGGACAATTCCTCCAAGTGTAATGCAAATCTCATGCAAAACAAATCTACCAACTGATAGCTTTACTCACCCTTTCATCTACCTCTTCCACTGGTCTCCACTGAACTGATCATGCACCGTAGTGAACTGAAGTGTTCTTGAGTTGACTAATGAGTTAATATTTAGTAAATTAAATATTATTTAATTTACTCCACTCATATCTAGTTGATTAGTTATTTAACTAATCCCAACTAGTTCAACTAAAACAAACAGAACACAACTCCACTACTTGTCCCGTTAACTCCTCCAAAACTCCTGCCACTGAAGTCTAACTGAAGCCAACCATGCAAGATGCCATCAAACCCTAGGAACCACGTGATTCCTTGTGTCGGTTGCATGAGCCACCTCCATGACTCAAACTGAAGTGCGCCAAGAGAGTAAACTGCTGTTTATAGTCAAAATATTATTAAGGGTAAATAATATTTGACTTCCATATTTTTAGGAGATCAGTCTAAAAATAGCCTGGGTCCTAAAAAATAGGGTCTCATCTATTTTTATCGACATGTCGCATCCATCAAGAATCTCCAAGTAGAATTCCCAAATTATGCTCCGTATGTCTAAAAATAGACATAGTCTAAAAATAGACTTTGCGCCAGAATTTGCCTGCGGGCCCACTTAGTGAAGGCGACTTCATTTCACTAAGCTCCATCATCTTGCCGCATTCTCAACACTCCCTCTCAGCAAGATATGGATTATCTGCAATCCCTATCCTGCCTCTGTGGAATTCGAACTTGCTCCTGGTGAGCGCCTTCGTCAGGATGTCGGCATCCTGATCCTCCGTGGGAACATATGAAAGCATCATGATCCTCCGCTCAACACAATCTCTGATGTGATGGTACCTGATGTCGATATGTTTGGACCTATCATGAAAAACTGGATTAGCCGAGAGCTTGATGCAGCTCTGGTTATCACAGTATATCACTGTAGGCTCCAAATGCAACCTGAACAAACCTGTGAGGATCTTCCTCATCCAAATAGCCTCACATGCAGCCAAGCTTGCTGCCATGTACTCGGCCTCTGCTGAACTGAGTGCCACGGATCTCTGCTTCCTGCTGTACCAGGAAACTGCTGTCGACCCAATGCCGAAAACTCCTCCAGAAGTGCTCTTCCGGTCTGTTGGGCTCCCTGCCCAATCTGCATCAGTGAAACCAGAAAGCTTCACTCCATCCTCCTGTCTGTACCATAGACCATATCCCGATGCGCCTCTGATATAGCGCAATACATGCTTGCCCGCCTTCCAAAAGAGCTTGGTAGGCTTAACCATAGCTTGCGAAAGCTGGTTAACTGCATAGCATATATCGGGTCGAGTATTGACCAAATACATCAACGACCCCACCAACTGTCGATAGACAGTGGTATCCACTACCTCCTCCGAAGTAGCATCTCCCTTCCTCCAACCTCCAGGAAGAGGGGTATCAACAGGCTTGCAGCCCTGCATGTTGAACCTCTCTAGAATCTCCCGGGCATACTTGCCCTGAGAAACAAACAGTCCTCCACTGCGCTGCCAAATCTCCAATCCCAGAAAATAATGAAGGATGCCCAGGTCCTTCATCTCAAACTCTCGTGCAAGATCCTCCTTGCATGAAAGTATCAACTGCTCATCGCCAGTCAAAATCAGATCATCTACATACAGTACGATGATCAACAGCTTCCCCTCCACCACAATCTGGTACAGGTTTGGATCCGCCTCACTCTTGGAGAATCCAAGCCCTGTGAAGTAGCTGTCTATCCGAGTGTACCAAGCACGAGGTGCTTGCTTCAGCCCATACAGTGCTCTCTTGAGTCGGCACACATGCGACTCACTGCTGAAGATCTCAAAACCTTCAGGCTGCTCTATGTACACCTCTTCCTCAATAACTCCATTGAGGAACGCAGCCTTCACATCCATCTGATGAATGTGCCACCCCATCTGCGCTGAGAGAGCAAGGATCGTCCGTATGGAAGAGTACCTTGCGACAGGTGCAAAATTCTCCTCATAGTCAATCCCCTCGATCTGTGAGAAGCCACGGGTGACAAATCTCGCCTTGTACTTCTCCACACTCCCGTCAGCCGCCTGCTTCACCTTGTAGATCCATCGCAAACCTACAACTGATTTCCCAACCGGTCTTGGGACAATCTCCCATGCACTGTTCCTGATGATCGAATCATATTCTTCGATCATGGCATCAACCCATGCGGGTTCCTCCACAGCTTTCTCAAAAGAGGATGGCTCCGTCACAACAAATTGACTCACAAGAGCCATGTATCCAGTGTACCGATCCGGTGACTGTCTCTGTCTGCGCTGTGCTGTAGGTGGTCCTACAACCTTCTCTGCATCCCGAGCCAGTCGCTCAGCTTCTGTAGTGCGCATGCGCCCTCTGATGGTTGGCGCTGCCTGGGTGGTTTCTTCCACCTCCCGAACCTCCTCTTGTGGCTGATCCACATCCGGAAGCTCCTCCTTAGGAACTAACAGCTCCTCATCTGCATGCAAGTGTAGCTCCCTCTCAAGCGAACACCGCATGGCTTTCTCCTCCTGAAATTTTATATCCCGTCGCACAACAGTCTTGCGACTGTCTGACAAATATACCTGGTAGTTGTGAGGTGTATCAGTGTACCCCACAAATATTCCAACCTCAGCAGTTGGATCCAGCTTCCTTCTCGTATCCTTCGTCACATGCATGTAGACAGGAGAACCAAAAATCCGCAAATGGGAAATATCAGGCCTCTTGCCAGAATAAGCCTCCTCCGGTGTACTCATGCCAAGAACCTTGTGAGGACAACGGTTCTGCACATACACTGTTGTATTGCATGCCTCAGCCCACAAGTGAAGGGGTAGGCCCCGATCATGCAACATCGCCCGTGCAGCACCCACGATCGTTCTGTTCTTCCGCTCAGCCACCCCGTTCTGCTGTGGGTTATGGGGTGCGATGAGCTCTCTCCGAATCCCTTCTGCGCTGCAGAACTCCTTGAATTCAGCCGAGATGAATTCACCACCGTTATCACCCCTTAGAGCAATCACCTTCTTCCCCGACTCCTTCTCGACCAGTGCTTTAAACTCACAGAACTTCGCGAATGTATCGCTCTTCTTCTGCATGAAGAAGATCCAGCACCTTCGAGAGAAATCATCAACAAAGATCACATAATACTTGTGCTTTGCTGTCGAAGCAACTGAGAAAGGACCACACACGTCTGTGTGAACTCTCTCAAGGATCGCCGTGGCGCGACTATCCTTCTCGTGAAAGGTGGCTTTCACATACTTCCCTAAAGTACACCCCTTGCACTGATCTGACTGCGCAAGGGTGCCCTTAGGAAGTCCAGTAGAAATCTGCTGCAGAATCTTCAAAGCTCCATGGTGAAGATGGCCCAATCTCCCGTGCCATAGTTCGCCCTCATCATCCCGGCTCACCACATCTCCAGCCTTGCATGCCATAGCTGCGCAGTCATCTACCTGCAACTGATAAAGGTTCTGAGTTCGAACCCCTATCTTCCGGGTCTCTCCAGTAGTCTTACTGCGCAGGAAAGCTTTCCCTTCGCTGAAGACCACATCATAACCCTTATCCTCCAACATCGCTACCGAAATCAGGTTCTTCTTCAATCCAGGTACATGCATGACATCCTTTAAGACAAAGGGTTTACCAGACTCCCTCTGAAAGGATACGGTACCGATACCAGTCGCACTGTATCTACCGTCATCGCCCATCTCGATGTGCATACCCAAATCTTTGTCCTCTAGATCTGAGAACAACTCCCGATCTCCCGTCATATGAAATGACGCACCGCTGTCCAAGAACCACACCGATCCCATCACACTTGAAACCAAGCATGCAATCAGTGAAAAGTCAAGCTCGAACTGTGAAGCCAAAGCTTCTCCATCTGCAGATCTTCCCGCTTGCTTGCTCTTCTTCTTCTTTGGACAATTGGTAGCATAATGTCCGTGATCATGGCAGTGAAAACACTTCACTTTCGCCATATCCTGCTTCTTGCCCTTTGCACCAGAATGAGAGGTTTTCTTACCCTTCCCCTTCTTTTCTTTGGCAACCAAAGCGCAGTTTTCTTCATCAGCTCCCTTTCATGAAGATCCATCTCGAGTAGTCCTCCTTATCTCCTCCTGCATGAGATCCGCCCAAAGGCGCTCCCATCCCGGCAGCTTCTCCCGACCATTGACACTATCTTGATATGAGTGCCAAGGCTTCGGAAGACCAAGGAGAGCCAGGTCGACCATGTCCTCGTCTTCGACAGTCACCCCCACACTTCCCAGCTCATCTCTGCATTGAGTGAACTTCGTGAGGTATTTGGCGATACTGTTGCCCTTCTCCATCTTGATGTTCCTGAGCTTATCTTTGAGCGCCAGCTTCCTTTGGTCGCTCTTACTCTGGAATAGATCCGTCAAAGCTTTCCACATTAAATATGGAGTAGTCTTTCCATGCAGGCTGGATACAATATGATCCTTGACGCCCTCCAACAGGATCCTTCGACATTTCGCGATCTTCTTTTGCCATGCATCGACCAAAGCTGCATCACTGGGCTTTGGGACATCCGCATCCACGAACTCCTTCAGACCATTATCTTCTAACACTGCTTCCATGCGATCCTTCCATGCAACATAATTCGAACTGCCTTCAAGAGCATATTCGAGTCGCAAACCGTTGAAAGAAGACATCTTCAACACCGGCACCAAGAAAACAATTCTGCTGCAAAAATTCGAATTCCAAACTCCAAGCTCTATCGCTTCCGATCTACACTTGAAAACAAATTATTTCCAAATCAGAGATTGACTGCAAGGGGCATTCACCAGATCTTTCACCTTACAAAGAAGGATGAATATTCCGGAGGCTACCTGGCCCGCATGCAGACTCTGCCCGAGGAAATAAGTTTGCAATCACCGTAATAGACTTCGACAATTAATCTCGCTCCGATACCCGATACCATGTAGAAATTAGCTGAATAAATCACTTATTCACTGAAGATTAACCTGGTCATATATCAATTTTGAATTGCATACATAACACATAACCTTCTTCTACAATTAATTGTCACATGCGGAAATAACAGAAGCAATCTCACATCAATTCAATCACACATTAACTCAGTATGTATGGGGAAAGCCTATGGCTGAAAACCCCGCAGCTATTGTGTATATTATAATGGAGAAATCAAGTAACCAAACAAGTACAATACTCCTCACAAGTACTCAGTACTCTCTCATGAAGTTACTCACAATATAGCTTGGTTTTGAACAAGTCTCGGGTTCAAAACACACCACTAACTGCCTTGCCTCTATTGCGCAATCATGGCCTGTATATGAAGAGGTTCAAGGTTCGAATCCCCTTGCCTTGATTGCGTAATTGTCATGGACAATTCCTCCAAGTGTAATGCAAAACTCATGCAAAACAAATCTACCAACTGATAGCTTTACTCACCTTTTCATCTACCTCTTCCACTGGTCTCCACTGAACTGATCATGCACTGTAGTGAACTGAAGTGTTCTTGAGTTGACTAATGAGTTAATATTTAGTAAATTAAATATTATTTAATTTACTCCACTCATATCTAGTTGATTAGTTAGTTAACTAATCCCAACTAGTTCAACTAAAACAAACGAACACAACTCCACTATCTGTCCCGTTAACTCCTCCAAAACTCCTGCCACTGAAGTCTAACTGAAGCCAACCATGCAAGATGCCATCAAACCCTAGGAACCACGTGATTCCTTGTGTCAGTTGCATGAGCCACCTCCATGACTCAAAGTGAGCGAAATGCTTCTTGTTTATAGTCAAAATATTAATAAGAGATAGAAAATAATATTTGACTTCCATATTTTTTAGGAGGTCAGTCTAAAGCCTTTGGAGTCCTAAAAATAAGGGTCTCATCTATTTTTACCGACATGTCGCATACTTTAAGAATCTCCAAGTAGAATTCCCAAATTATGCTCCGTATGTCTAAAAATAGACATAGTCTAAAAATAGACTTTGCGCCAGAATTTGCCTGCTAGAGGGTTTATATTATTAAGTAGTTTTCTGAATACATAAAATTTGGGTACCACACTGGTTAACCTGATAGAGAAAAATATAGATATTCAGCTAACATGTTGTTATGAAGCCAAAAACTTGACTGACCCACACCCTCAAATGGGATTTACAAGACTCAATCAAATTCTGTCTCTAGAAACCCCAACGCTACCTCTGAAACCCCTGCGTCAGCACAGACAGCCTCTGCGCTGGCCTGGAGAGGGTTGTGTAACCCTAGAATGGGTGACGCAGACCCTACATTGCCCTAGAAGGGTCTCTGCGTAACACAGATGGGTCCTTTGCTACCCAGTGCTGCCCGATAAGGGACTACGTAGCACCTGCGTAGCTAAAGTTGTCTCTGCGCTGCGTAACTGTTGTTGATGCCTATGGATGCTGCTCTCTACCTCTTGATGATTCTAGGCACTGAGATCAGAGCACCCCATTTGCCTACACTACCCATCTCTACAGCTGAAACACTTATGGAAATTCTTAGCAAACCACACCCTAGAATTCCAACTTAGTCTCAGTGCTCTGCCTTCGTGTGTGTTTTCCAAATGACCCCAAGCCTTTCCTTTATACTTTTCTCGTTGGGAAACCAACAACCATGATCAGATCTTGAATCAATGGCTAAGATTAAATCAAAGCTTGATCCGTGTGACTTAAGACAATTTCATCACATGTTTTAATTAATTACCTTTAATAATTTAATTCTCCTAAGTTAGACTCAGTGTCCATAATTAAAATTATTAATTAATTAATTATCTCCCAAACTGGATGAAATTTCCCAAATCCCTTTCTAGGTCTTGGATATCTCATGTACTATAGTCCCTCCACAAATTCTAGGATCTAGAGCACATATGATGCTACCCAAACACTCAAAATCTCAACACTCCCTCTTAGCGAGGAATGTGCTCTAGTACAACTCTGCTTCACCTCGAAGCTCTACATTGATCTTTGGTGCGGGTCTCTGCACTGATGATGAACCTGCTGCCCTTCATCATTGTGCTACTGCTGCAATTATGTACTGCTGCCCATGACGCTGCCACTGCCACTTCTACATCTGTCATGCAACTCCCTCTCAATCTATTGCATCGTGCTGCCAACTGCTGCACTGCATCTTTAGTTGCTAAGAGAAACAACTGAATCTCCTGCCCAATCTTTGACAAACAAGTCAGTTGGGTTGCATCCTCATCACTGAAGATCCATAGAATGTTGAGTTGTGCTTTCATATGGAGGATGATGCACAACTATAGCTCTGCATTGCGTAAGTAGACTCCCTCTGCACTGTTGAAGTCACATCAGCCCTTGTGTTGAAATCTCTCACATTGCTGCTATGTTGCGTTGCCCTCTTGAAGCCTCCACGCTGCTGCAACTCTGATTTGCGTAAGCATCTCTTCTCTGCAATGCTGAAGTCACATCAGCCCCTATGTTGTTGCTGCATCTACATTGCGCTTCTCCCTTCAGCCTTCAGATCCACCTCTGCTCCATCCATGATTCTCTTCACCAATTGCTCCACCTGTCTCGCTATTGTCTTTAAGGCTCCCGTAGCTCGGATGTGATCCAAGAGATGAGATGCTCAAGGATCCCGCCTTCACTTGGTAGCTTCTTTACAAATCCATGTCGCCCCACTTTAGTGGTTCATGAGCGCTCATGGCTATGTCATCTTCTAACCCATCGTCTTCCAATACAATCTTAGAAGTAGCAGCTTCCTTGTCCTTCTTCTTCTGTGGAAAATTGCCGGCGGAATGTCCTAGTTCGCTGCACTGGAAACACTTGATCTTGGATAGATCTCGCTTCTTCTTCCCTTGCTGCCTCTCTGATGCCAATGATGCATCGTCTTCATCTTCCTTCTTCAACTTACTGGATCCCGTGTTGTACTGCTTCTTGGTGAATTTGTGGAGTTCTTCTTGACAAAGGATTGCCCACATATTGTCCCAGTTGGGAAGGTCCGCTCTTCCCAAGAAACTTTGGACAAAGTTTTCCCACTCTTCTATGACCGCATTGAGTGCAGTCCTTACCATTACATCATCTTCCACCTTTGCTCCCATGGCAGACAACCAATCTCTGATCATCTGTAATCGGAAGAGGAAGGGCTCTATTTCTTCTCCCTTGTTCATCATGGATGACCGCAGTTGATTCTCCAGAAGCATCTTCCTCTGGACGGAATTCCCCTCATATAGGGTTGTTAAGGCCTTCCACATCTCATTAGTTTTTTTCTTCTCAACTATATGTGGAATTATATGGTCATTAACCCCGTCCATTATTAAACATTTGGCATGTGTTGCATCTTCCTCGTGCTTCTTTGGGAGATCTGCATCGGTCGGCGTGGCCAAGACCTTTTCTGCATGGTCTCTTAGACCATATGCCTCCATGACTACCAGGATTCTGGCCTTCCAGACTGCAAAGTTGGACAGGCCGTCCAACCTATCCTGATCACGTAGCCTGTGAGGTGCCATCTTCTTAGATCTACTCTGTCGGAACAGATCTTCCTCTCCTCGCTTCTCTACTAAAGCTCGGATCTAGGGTCCCTGGGAAAAAGGCACCCTCTGTTCCCTCTGACAACTGATTTCTTCTCTTGTAAATCCTCCAAAACAACAACGAAATAGATCTATTCAATCCAATGATCGATCTGCAGATTTCTTTGGCTAAAAAACCCTCTAATAAGTTGATCTCCTCCCGCTCTTTATCACCTACTGCTTAGGCTAAATTCTAAAAAATTCAAAAATTTAACCCCACTAGAAACTTGTGAAGTTCTGCAGCTCTGCTTCCGGCACTTCTGAATCAGACAACTTCAGATCTGCGTCACCCTATTTGGCCTCTGTGTGAGCAGACAGTCCCAACGTTTCCTATGCGTAGTAAGTACGTGGGCCTGCGTGGAGACTGCATCACCCTGATCTCTGCGTGGCTCTTCTCCCTTTGAAACTGTGTTGTTCCTTCAGATCTGGCTTTCTGCTGCTGTTGCTGCCTTTTGCAGCAAGATTCTTCAGTCTTATGCTGGTGACCCTGCTAGATCTACAATCGCTCTAATACCACCATGTGCAAAATTCTGAATGTTACTTTATGCAAAAATCAATTGTTAGATCTGGTTATACTTCTCCTACTTAAACAAGTTATTAATGTTGAAATATTCAAATTAACATCGAAGTAAACACATAAAAAAATTTCACCGATTCAGATCTAAAACAGAAAAGTACATGCACAATAGACAAAGTGACACACAAGATTTTCTGGACAATAGTCCCCGAAAAAGCCCAATGCGGGAAACCCGGTCTTCTGGTTGCTGGAGGGTTTATATTGTTAAGTAGTTTTCTGAATACAACAAATCTGGGCACCACACTGGTTAACCTGATAGAGAAAAAGATATATATGCAGCTAACTTGTTGTTCTGAAGCCAAAACCTTGATTGATCCACACCCTCAAACAAGATTTACAAGACTGAGTCAAATCATGGCCCTAGAAACCCCAGCGCTGCCTCTGCAGCCCCTGCGTTAGCCTAGAAAACCTCTGTGTGCCTCTGCACTGGCTTGGAGAGGGTTTCATAACCCCAAAATGGGTGACGCAGACCCTACGCTGCCTTAGAAGGGTTTCTACGTAACCCAGATGGATCCCTTGCTTCCCAGTGCTGCCCTATAAGGGACTGCATAGTTGAAGCTGCCTCTGCGTTGCGTAACTGTTGTTGCTACCTCTGGATGCAGCTCTTTGCCTCTTGTTGATTCTAGGCACTAGGATCAGGCCATCCCCTTTGCCTACACTACCCCTCTTTGCAGTTGAAACACTTCTGGAAATTCTTAGCAAACCATGCCCTAGAATTCCAGGTTAGTCTCAGTGCTCTGCCTTCGTATGTGTTCTCCAAATGACCCCAAGCCTTTCCTTTATACTTTTATCCTTGGGAAAGAAACAACCATGATCAAATCTTGAATCAATGGCTAAGATTAAAAGAAAGCTTGATCCGTGTGACTTAAGACAATTTCATCACATGTTTTAATTAATTACCTTTAATAATTTAATTTTCCTAAGTTAGACTTAGGGTCCATAATTAAAATTATGAATTAATTAATTATCTCCCACACTGGATGAAATTTCCCAAATCCCTTTCTGGGACTTTGATATCATGTACTCTAGTCCCTCCACAAGTTTTTGGAGCTAGAGCACATTTGATGCTATCCAAACGCTCAAAATATCAACATGTATATGCTAGTATGCTAACTTCTTGATGATTTAGTTTTATTAATGAAATATAGGGTTTATAGAAAAACCCTAGTAGAATATATCATGAAATTATAAATGCATATTGTCGAAACCTTAGATGTGTAGTATTATGATTGATTGACTTGATTTGGTTGTTGATAATTAAGGATTTATGTCTGAAAGATGAAGTATATGGTTTGTAAAAAATCCCTAGCAAGTTGTTGAAATATAAAAGATACAACCCTTGTTGATTATGAACCTAACTAGGTTTAATACTTCCATGTAATGACATGATTTGATATGGTTGACATCTGTATTTTTGTACTTGGTTGTATTTGCTATTAAATATTTGCAGACACATAATCTTCAAGATGTTGAAGCTGTTCATAAGTGAAGATAAATGATGAGCATGATGAATAAATGAAGGTGCAAGAATGACGATGACTAAGTTGACCTTGTTACTATGAGAAATAATAATGTTTCTTAGTCAACTAGCCATTGGGCCAACAACTAGTTTGGCCATGTGTATAGTTATTTAAGCTCATCGCCTTGATCTGATTTATCATATCGTCCTGAAGATGAACCACATTGGTTGGTTCGAAATGCGTCGACATTGTTATATCTCATGTGATTTTTACCGAAAGGTTTCTGTCAAATTACTATGGATCATAGAAGCCTCAATTCAAAAAAAAAAAAAAGATTGAAGTTTCTCTGATGTTTTAACATAAGGAAGTTGTTGATCCCCCTAAGTTGAAAGGGGTCTTGGATAGAAAAAAAGAGAGAGTATATCTCCCGAGTTAAGAGGGAGGGCATATATGGAAGTCGTAGTAAAAACCTTGAAAAAAGAATGAATGAAAGTATTACAGATGGATGTTCATAAAGTTGCAAACAAAAGACGTATTGAGGTTTTATTCGGCACTATTGAAGAAGTAAAAGAAGAAAGCTTCCGACAAAATGCATTTGAATAACTTGATGATATAAGAAGCATCATAATGAATGAGGACCCTGAAGGTTTGTGTTTACTTTAATATATGTATTTAAAGGTTTATTAATAATTGGAGTTGTGTGTGAACAGGTAAATCTCTCCATAAGAAGGTTGAAGACTTTGGAAGCATGCTTGGACTGATGGATATATATGATTTCGTTTATAAGAAGATATGAAGCATCTTTTGTAATAAAAAATGCTTGGGAGGACATCTTGTTGACCTGTGTGTTGTTGTCTAGATCTCGAAGTAGGGAGGGTGGTGTTGGTCATGGATCTCCAACCTTGGATACACACCTAGATCCCTGGGTTGGTGATAAAATTTAAAAGCTTGACGATACCTAGAGTGGCTAAAGCTTCGGTTCACCTTAGGCTCACCCGATTATAATACCCTAGTTAGGTATCTAATTTGTAGCACTATGTGTGTTCTGACTCTTCATAGAGCTTATCATTTTGAGATCTTCCATGTACCTCTATATATATGTAATTGTGAATACCTCCCTAGTTAAGAAGGAGTGTTGAAAAATGTAACTAGTGTCGGTCATCGTAATTGTATTTGACTCGTGATG
The DNA here is from genome assembly GCA_034641835.2 of Pinus albicaulis. Taxonomy (NCBI): domain Eukaryota; kingdom Viridiplantae; phylum Streptophyta; class Pinopsida; order Pinales; family Pinaceae; genus Pinus; species Pinus albicaulis. The sequence goes on from CM076574.1 coordinate 564,477,885, forward strand.
TAATATATTTATCAAAAGAAAGAAAGAAAAAATTTATTATAAGAGAAATTAACTTATTAAAGCATGGTTTTAATGCTTGGGTCAATGGTTTATAGGTCAAAGCCTCCATTGTAGGCTTTTAGGGTTTATATAAAGTGTCTTTTTCCATGTCAATATGTAATAAACCCTTCTTGGGAATTTTCAATGAAGAAAGAAAATTATTTTGTATAAAAGAGGTCTTTTAGGCCTCCTCCACCGAGTCAGCCTCAACTTAGACAAGCCAGCCTAATTAGGGAGGCATAAACCACTATAAAAGAGCAACAACTCGACCTCATTTTGAGCAATTCAATCTCTCTCATAAGAAGTTCAATTTGCAATAGCTGGAAGCAAAAAATGTTGTGAAATTCAAAAAATAAGGAGGAAAACCTATAGAAGGTGAAGGAGGAACCTATCAAGCAAAATAAGTTGAAATTTCTCTCTTTGTCCCACACGTGTGAAGGAACTAAAGTTGCAGTCTTGAAGCTGGGCCGAAATTCTTAAGTAGTAGGGTTTTAATTATGTTCGTGATGTTGTATTGATGTGGATGCAGTATTATTGGAAGTAATCTTTGAAGATTGGAAGGATTGTTTGAGGGTAGACTTGATGGAGGAGGAAGGTCTTTTGTTCTAAGGTCTTGGTCTATCTCAATTTGAATTTTCTAGTAGAATAGTTTGACTGGGTTTGACTGTGTCCTTGATCTTCATGTTTTGATTTAATGATTGCTTGATGAAAAGAAGATAAAATATGAACACAAGAAAGTTAATAAGAATACAATAATATCACAAGTAATTATCAACATAAGACAATATTTTCTGCCTTTCCGATTTTCTAACAATTTTGTATACAAATTCAAGTTGTACTTAGCATAAGTGACCCCTCTTGATGAGTTAGACAATGCCCTAATGAAATATATAAAAGGAGGAGAGGAGCAACCTCGTTCCTCACCAACCCAAGTGCAAATCATCTTTATGGAGAGCATTTGAAGTAGCTGTAGCTCAAGAGGATAAGGTCGAGGGTGAAAAAGGGATTGTTTGTACAGGAGGGTGAAAGAGGACAAGGCCATATATGAGCAGGAGGCTATCTATAGGCTTAAAGGGCAAAAAACTGCATGGTTTAAGGTTTATCTTACTTATAATATAAGGCTAAGATTTCTTTGATTTGTCATAGGTAAGGTCAGGCCGTGATTGGATAGAAAATATGTTAATTTTTCTCAGGGTTATATTGTTCTTTTCTTTGATAATTGCATTTATTCATTAACACATTAAATTCACCCCATAACATCATTACATTATTCAGATTTACATCATTATTTAGCAACATATGCAACTACGTAGAAAGAACAACATCATCATCAATGCAACGGAACATAAAGGAACAAATGAAGAAAAGCATTCACACATAGAGACACCAGGATTGGTCGAAGACCAGGGAAAATCCCATTATGGGGAAAACCCTTTCAAGTTCTTATTCTTATCATATTTTCATTGAAAGATCCAACAAAATAGAGTAAAATGATCCATATCTTCATCTATGCAACTATCCAACAAAAACAACTACAATATCCATGAAATGAACCCATCAATGTTTATACTCAAAACCATGATTCTAAAGCCTATAATGAATTTTCATTGTCTGCGATTAAATGCCGAACACTGCGGTCAATGAGATAAAACTTTGAATTACAAAAAAACCAACATTTAGGTCCTGGTCGCACGGAGGAGTCATGCGTGCAACTGGAAAGGTCCAACTATTCCCTTGAGCTTGTAAGCTAGCGGCTATGGTCAAATTCAGCCTTTGGAGAGTTTGTGACTATGATTGTGAAACCCTAGATGCCAATCACATGGATGACGAGTTGTGCATGCAACTAAGATGCTTTGGTCGCACATATCAGTCAGTTAGCGAGCGACTATGGTTGAGTTATTCCTGTTTCATGCTTTCAATTGAGGCCCAAAAACCTAAAAAATAAATGCGAGCTTCGGACTTGTAATTTCATCTTCGAGCGAACCTATTCCTCTGCGGATCTGCCTCATACCTGTGCGAGCAAAATCAAGAAAAAGAAATAGAAGAGTGTCTCATGATGTTATCCAATTTAGGTAGAGTTCACTTGTATTTATATCCTTCTAAGGGTGTCCACTTTGATTTAGGGGCGACCTGATCAAATATACACATGTGGGCTTATAGTTAAAAAATGCACTTTCCCTTATCCAAGTTAGATGATCATTAGGTCAGATTTGATCATTTCGAAAAGAGGAATTCAATGCAATCATCATCTCCATAAAATGTGTTTTCCAAAGTGGAATTTGACCGCAGTTGCATATTTTAATAGCCTTATTCCTCACCAACCCAAGTGAAAATCATCTTTATGGTGAGCATCTGAAGTAGCTGCAACTCAAGAGGACAAGGTCGAGTGTGAAAAAGGGATTATTTGTGGTATGTTTGTGTTTAGCATAGGTCCGTATAGGAGTAGGAGGCTAGCTATAGGAATAAAGGGCATAAAATTGCATGGTTTAAGGTTGATCTTACTTAGAAGACAAGGTTGAGATTACTATGATTTGTGAGACATAAGGTCGAGCCCTGATTGGCTAGCAAACATGCTAATTTTTCTTAGGGCTATATTGTTCTTTGATTTGATAATTGCATCTCTTCATTAACACATTAAATTCACCCCATAACATCATTATTTTATTCATATTTACATCATTATTCAGCGGCATATGCAACTATGTATAAAGAACAATATCATCATCAATGTAGCAGAACATAAAGGAACAAAATAAGAAAATCATTCACACATAGAGACACGAGGATTGGTCAGAGACCAAGAAAAAACCCACTATGGGGAAAACCCTTTCAAATTATTCTTCTTATTATATTTTCATTGAATGATTCAACAAAAGAGAGTACAATGATCCATATCTTCATTTATGAAACTATCCAACATCCATGAAATGAACCCATCAATGCTTATACTCAAAACCCTGATTCTGAAGCTTGTAATGAATTGTCATTGTCTGCGGTCAACTACCAAACACTGCCATCAATGAGCGAAAACTTTGGATAAAAGAAAAACCAAAATTTAGGTCCAGATCGCATGGAGGAGGATTCATGCGTGTTGCTGGAAAGATCCAATCGCTCCCTTGAGGCTGTAAGCCAGCGACTGTGGTCAAATTCAACGTTTAGAGAGCCTGCGATTGTGATTTTGAAACCCTAAATGCCAGTCACATGGAGAACGAGTTTTGCATGCAACTGAGATGTTTTGGTCGCGCGGATGAGTCGATCAACGAGCGACTGTGGTCGAGTTATTCCTGTGTCATGCCTGCGACTGAGGCCCAAAACCCTAAAATAAAAATGCGATATTCAAACCCTGTAATTTCATCTTCGAGAGAACTTGTTCCTCCGCCGATATGCCTCTGACTTGTGCGAGCAAAAATCAAGAAAGAGAAATAGAAGATTGTCTCATGATGATCTCAAAATGAGGTAGAGGTCACTTGTATTTATTTCCTTCCAAGGGTGTCCACTTTACTTTAGGGCCGACCTGATCAAATATGGACATGTGGGCTTATAATTCAAAAATATCCTTTCCCTTATCCAAATTAGATGATATTTAGGTTGATTTTGGCCCTTTCAAAAAGAGGAATTCAATGCAATCATCATCTCCATCAAATGATCTGCCCAAAGTGGAATTTATCCATAGTTTCATATTTTAATAGTCTCATTCCTCACCAACCCAAGTGCAAATGATCTTTATGGAGAGCATCTGAACTAGCCGCAACTCAAGAGGACAAGGTCGAGGGTGAAAAAGGGATTGTTTGTGGTATGTTTGTGTCTGGCATAGGTCTGTATAGGAGCAGGACGCTAGCTATAGTCTTAAAGGGAATAAAACTGCATGGTTTAATGTTAATCTTACTTAGAAGACAAGGTTGAGATTTCTCTGATTTGTCACAGGTGTTGAGCCCCAAAGATGTCCTTTCCCTTCACCAAATTTCACTTCATTTCCTTTGTCCCGTATCAATTACAGGCTTAAATGGTCAATAGGATTGATTAAAGTCACTTTAGGAATGTATACAATGACTGACTTGCTATATTTTCATGGTTTTGTTGTTGTAGTAATTTTTGACTAGACTCAGCTACAGAATGCAGCCATTCTGTAGCCAGTCACCTATTCCGCAGCTATCTTCATGTTCTCACAGGTTACAGGTGTCACTTCAAGGAAAAATGCATATGGTTGAATTCCACAACACTCCCACATCATTTATTGCTCTCTACGAAGTCTGAGCAAGAATCTACAAGTGGTTATGCACGTGGAAGAGATCAAAGGCAAGAAGCAGATTCCTACCAGGATAGGGACTCTACAGATGTCTCCAACAAAGTACGAGGCTTCCATAAGTGTTCTAATTTGATTTTGATTGAAAAAGACACTTGTTCCTGTTTCTTCTCAAGGGTAGTTATGTATTTATTTTATAAGAATGACTTGGAAGACCGAGAGACAACTAGCTAGATTGATGTTTTGTTGTTAGATCTCAAAAGACCGTAATACTCTGTTTTTGAAATAATTTTCCTTTAATGAAAGAAGTAACTCTTTATTGCAAGATCTGAGGAAATATTGGGGAGATTTGTATGCTAATCCGGTGGTAGAGGGCCCCTACTGCCCGAGAAGCTCTGTGCACATTGTTTAGATAAGTAACTTTAGCCTTGTTGCATTCCTAGCTTAAGCAATTTTCTGAACTTTGTGTTTTATACTCACTTGCATTGGATGCTACAGCTAGTCTTATTCTTACGAATTGTTCCAAAATATCACTAACATTGAATGAGATATAACTGTAGTATTTTAGGAATTAGTTTCATTTTTCTGAACTTTACGTTTTTGTGCTCAATTACATCAATTGTTACAGCTAGTCTTGTTCTTACGAATTATTCCAAAATATCACTAACACTGAATGAGACTTAGCTGTGGTGTTTTAGAGCTTAGTTGCATTTTTTGAACTTTATGTTTTTATGCTCATTTACATCACATGTTACAGCCAGTCTTGTTCTATGAATTGTTCCAAAATACCACTAACACCGAATGAGACAGAGCTGTAGTATTTCAGTGATTAGTTGCATTTTAGTTTAGTTGTAAAACTCCAGAGGTTAATGGCACTCTAGTTCAATTATGTTCATTGTATTTCAAGTTTGAATGATTGCATTCTAGTTCAGTTTTATCCATTGTATTTTTAGTTTTATTAGTCAGTTGTATTCTAGTTGTTAAGTTAGACTTGATGGCCTTCATTATTTACAAACCACTCATGTTCTTAATTTCTACTAATACATCATCATCATAGGAACAAGAATTGGTAATGTCATTTTGAAGTCTTGAATGTTCTGCAACTTCTCATAATTTCACAAACTGCCTCTTTTCCAAAGCTATTCCAAAATATTTCTAATTCTTGAATGAGGTTTAACAATGATATTTTGAGTTGTGGAATGGATTAATTTCGGTGTCATAGGTTAATTTAGAGTAGAATTCTTCACTAGGTTGCAGACTATCTTTTTCCAAATGTGTTCCAACAAATTTCTAGCCATGGACGAGATTTTCTTTGTGATATTGTAGATTGTTGTTTACTTAGAAGAACCTCATTACATTAAACTTATCCTTTTCTCAAATTATTCCAACATATTTCTAATGAATGAATTGGACTGAGTTCATGTTATGAGTTATTGAGTTCATGCTATGAGTTATTTTTCTTGTTAAAGTATTGCATTTTTTGTTCTCAAGTGCCATACATAGTTTAGAATAGGTTTTGCTCTATTTTAGTGTGACCAACAACTTCTCTTTACCAACACTTAGTTCTTTTCCTCTTAGAATAAAAACACAAAACCAAAAACATTGGAAAAACACTAGACACAACGTAGTGAGAAACAGATACCTAGGCACATATAGTGCACTTCACTTCAACAGTTTACTAGCCCTAGTTGACAATTTATGACATCAATTTAGGAATACTAAGTTGAAGCGGACAACGGGTAAGGGTGAGCCACAATTGGCTAACGAAACAATGGTTGAAGGAGCTAGAAGGGTAGCCTAGTTTTCCTAGAAAAACGACGAGCTAAAATAGAGCTTGAGGAAGGAAGATAAAATAGATTTGAGGTTTGGTACATTGCCCTGACTAGGCCGAAAAATTGCAGACCTAAAGTGTGCACAAAACCTTGAGCAACAACAGGAAGGGGTCTTCAAGTTAGAGGTATGTTCTCCTAAGTTGATGGATTTGTTAGGTGGTTGCAGTCCTAGTTGAGGACAGCCTGTTGGGCACCTTCAAGCTGTTAAGAGAGAAGGAAGTTGTAACAACCCTGGTGAAAATTCCTTGTAATAAAAGTAAAAATAATAACCAGGGTTCATCGGACACGTATTCAAAGTTGAATGTTGGGCAAAACATCCTAGTGTGGGTGTTCATCAGTTTATTATGGCTATGGAAATTGGAAAAGGAAAAGGCTTTGGAAAGGTAAAATGGCATTTTTGGCACATTTATTTATGAAAATAATGGAAATTAGGAGAAAAAGGAGATGAAAGGTTAGAAGTTTCATGTTGGGAGGAAAATGAAGAAAATAGATGCCTCATTAATAAAAAGGATTATCAGGATCAATGGGTAAGCTTTTGCTCACATTTTTGGAGCTCTCTCATACTCTCTCTCTCTCTCTCTCTCTCTCTCTCTCTCTTGGACACTAATAGTTTCTTGGATCATTTTGGCATTGGGCCAAGAAAGGCAAGAAAGAAGGAAAAAAGAGGAGCAGGAATCAAGCAACTACAACAGGATTCTTAGCAGGTATCGATCTGCATGTGTATTTTACTTGCTAGATCTGGCATGCATGGTATTTCGTGTGGTTCTCTTTATATTGTCATGGGTTTTTCCAGGTGTGACAGTGTTTCGAGCCTAACATTTCCATTTTCATATAGCATTGATGAGATGGGTTTCTCATACTTTGGTTGAGCTGGATGGTTGGATGGATTCAAAGCTGAGTGGGATGGATCTCTGAAATGAAAAACACATGGCCTAGTGGTCCTTGAACTGGAATGTGGATCACGCTAAAGTCATTGGCCTAGTAACCCATGAGCGAGACTGTGGGTTGCGGTAAAGCCAGATTGTGTGCCTCGATGGGCCTAGGAATAATTTTCGATGAATGGTAGGATATACGGTAAATCCAAAAGGTGGATATCTCTCCGTTGAGCCTAGTAGTCCCAGGATGGTATGTACGGTAAAACTTGGAGATATGGTCTCGTTGTCGGGCCTAGCCACCCCTGGATCGGACTGTGAGTTACGGTAAATCCTGAGAGACTAGGGGGAACTCAAATTCCTCATGGTGTAGGCGAAGAACTCTGGTAGCATCCATGCTTCTTTGGTTCCTTTTTGGTTGTTTATGAGTCCCACATTCATTCTTGGAATATGGCACGGGGGTGATTGGATTTAGAGATATTTGGCTCAGCCAATCTATGGTTGGGTGGAACGTGGTAGTCCCATCCCCAGTTGGTTCTTGCATTCATTAATGAGAAATTCATTCCTTTGGTAATTGATGTATAATTGTACTGATTATTATGTGAATTATATTGTTGGTTTATCTATTGTATTTCTATTGTTATTATGCTGTTTATAAGCTTGTATTTTATTAGTGATGATGTATGGTTCTATCCATGTTTTTACTTTTAAATGAATGCACAATGTATTTATGATCAATTATATGGTACTGAATCTTATGATGTAAGGGAGAAATGCTTCTTAGCGATTCTCAGATAATTATGAGACTCCTATGTTTAAATATGTTGTTTACACCTATAGATGCAATGTTTGTGACATGTTTGACGACATGTTTGTCATGGATGGAAGGGGTACAAATCCCTTCCTGATGATGTGATTGCTTCCATACCTTTTTTTTAATGATATGTATCCTCTCATAAAGTTTCATGAAGTTCTGGGCAGTGACTTGGGCTCTGGGGATAAAAAGGTGGCACAAATCCTGAAGTTGTAGGCACAGGACTGACTTTTTGGGGCCCTAGCTACGACCTTTCCTTGGAATTCCCACAGCTATAGGCTTATAGCTGCTCTCTTGCCCTTACATGCCCTTGGCTAAGGTTCAAAAGGGTTAAAAATCAGTTCCCCCTCAGGGTTCAAGGGTCTGGGAGGTTGGGTTACCTCCTAGAGGTGTTATTGATGTTGTGTAAGGTATGTTTGTCAGGTTTCCATCGGTTCCATTTCCTTAAGTTCATATAAGAGGTTGAATATCATATTAGTAGTCTCTCATCGCATGTTTGCCCCGGTTTGTCGGTTACTTGGCTAGATGTGGGAAGAGGGTGTTACAGAGTGGTATCAGAGCATGGTTCAACTCTCGGACCAATGGGTGGTGTGTGGATCATGTGTTTATGTTGGTTGCATGCATGTGTAATATGCTTGTGATATATGTGTGATTTTTTCATTCACATGGTGTTGGTAATGGTTGCAGTGATGTCGCCATGGGAAAGTTGTTGGTGTAATTGGCACGTGTGTCGCCATGTGTGTATGTCTGGTTATGTGTTGTTCTTGTTTATATTTTGACCGTGTACGCTTTCTTACACGATGCTACATGTATTACATGCATTTATTTTTTATGCTTGGTTACATGATGTTCATGCTTGGGTGTTGTTTGTGCATTCCTGGGTACATGTCATACATGCATTGGTTGTTCATGTTTGGTCACATGTTGTTCATGCTTATGTATTGTCCATGTAATTTGGCATGGTTGATGTTGTCATGCATCGTGAGGTCATTGTTAGCAACTAGGTCATCATGATGATATTGGTATGTTATGATGCTAATGTGTTGGCTAAGATAGAGAAGGAGATACAAACCATCAAAGTGAAGTTGCATCATTGGACCTCGAGGAAAGAGAATATTGTCATACAAGTTTGTATGATTGGCATGTAGGTACATGATTCATGGTTGTTGTAAGCATTAGGGTTACCTATATGCTTGTCATTCTATTGTTATTGTGGTTCCATGTGTGATAAATGTTAGTTGATCAACGTAGTCATATGCATTATGGTTATGAATACTCCTTTAATTCTATTTATGTTATGGTTACATACATTATAGATGCTAGTTGATTAGAACAGTTATATGTACCCATGTCGGATAGTCATGAATTATAGAAACCTTTGGTGGTATGCATTGCTATTGATGTTTTATGTTAGATAACTTATATGTTGTTGATAATCATGTTATATGTTAACTTGTTTTTTTATGATAGTAGCTTGATGATTAGGTTACAATTTGTTGATGAGCATGATATATAAATTGTTCTTGTTACATGCTAGTGACTTTATGATTAGGGTCATTTCATTAACACATTGATGTTATATGTATTATTCTAATTTGTATTGGCCCATGCAAATGGTTAGGGTTATGACATTCATGCATGAGTCGACCTAATTATGATAATGTGTTGTATTAGGTCTAGACTGATTGTGCATGTGTGATTCTATGCATGAATGACATTTGCTTATGAGTTTATGATGTGAACATGCCAGCTAGATAATGTTACATGTATCATGATCTTATTTATGATTGGGTTGACTTTTTATGAAGTTATATCATGTATATCATGCTAATATAGATTGATTGAGTAGATGAGATAACCTCGCCTAAGATACATTAAGGTATGAGTTTGCTTATGTTGTATTCTTGGTGCCTAACTATTTTGAGTATTTGATTATATCATCTAATTGATCTATTTAGCATGGTATGTTTTCAAGTTGTTTGAATGTTTGATTAATTGCATGACATGAGTGTATGTTTCTGTAAGATTGCATGAAGAAATTTATCTTGATTTAGGATGGTTGTGCTAACACATATGTGCTGAGATATTCGATATATACTTGAGTGTAAGTAGGTGATAGTTGTAGCATTATGTATTATGACCGATGAATGTGAGTTGATTGTTGATTATGACATGGTTGTTAGTCTTGGTAAAAGTTGATTTTGAATTGATAAATACGTTGTCTTTATATTTGGTACATATGGCTAACATGTGTGCACAGTTAGAGGTCAACGTTCTTAGCACAATACGGTAAGGTAATTAGCATATTGTTATGTTTATTTATGCACTAAAAATTATGTGTTTATGTTAGTATGATGCAGAGGATTGCATGGAAAAAGAAACTGTTATGAAATCTTGAAGAAGGCTAAGGTTGAGCTTTCCTTTGGAAATATTGGGAACCATGGGGATTGAGTCATGGTGTTTGTTACTGGTCTTGTGATTTTTGTATTTTATGATTTGTTTGAGCTTGAAATGAAGTTTTGGTTGTCCGGTGCAAGGCCTTGCCACTATGTTGCAGTGTCATATTGCTGGTGGTTTTCATGGTTTTATTCTTGCTTGCTCTTGTTCTTTCCTTTTATGTTTTGAGAGTCTTGGGTTTGGTTGGAAAAAGAGGAAGTTAGTGGAGCTCGGGGATAGCTGTGTGGTACCCGACAGATAATGTAAGACACGAATGAAGCTAAGTGCATGAGTAAGCACAGTGGAAGGTAAGACTATGAAAATCGGTTGGACTGGTTGGGTCCATCGTGGTAAATGGATGGCGTAAATACATACATGAGAAAGGTAACACAGAAGGTAGAGTGAATGGATATGAGGTGTTAGATGTCTTGGATATGTTGGGAATGATTTTTCTCATCGTTGTGCATGTTGTGCACGAATAAATGAAGTTATCTTAACCTAGACCTTATGATATCTAACAATTATGTTGTGATCGTGATTATGTTGATGTTTAAATGTATAGATGTGGGTATGTATTTCATTGCCTAACAGGATCATTATTGTTTTATGATAATTATTATATATATGTATTTATGTATGTATGTGTATATGTCACTATATGACAGGGTTTTCAAGGATTATTCTTGTTGAGGAATGATTGCTTATGCACGTGAATGGCACGAAGAGGTTCCTGGCTATGAGGTATCAAGTGGCAGAATAACCTTGACATGTCTATGAGGAAAGTATCATGCAGACATGCATTGATATTATATGCTTGTATTATGCCTATGTTTATGTTATGGACAGGTAATGTTGAGGGGTACATCAGCGAAGTGAAAGTTGTGTGATCTGTGACATGCTAGAATAAGCACGGGTAACAAAAAGACAATAGAAGCAAGGTTTCTTGCGGGGTCAGTGTGTGGTCTATGGATGTGTAGTACTATTGTTGTGTATATGTTGCACATGTTGTATATCCAGTGATTGTACCTATGGTGATGTGTACATGTAACATATGTATTAGTGTGTATCTATGATGTTGTATGTGTGTTATAATTATGGTGTTGTGTGTATATTTCATATGCAGTGCTAGGTATAGATGGTGCTATGTACATGTTGGATATGTGGTGTTGTGTGCATTTGGTGTTGTGTACATGTGGTGTCGTATACATGTCATGCACGTGATGTTGTGTACATGTGGTATTGAGTACGCATTGTATAGGTGGTGCGGTGTACATTTGGCGTTGTGTACACATTGTGCAGGTGGTGTCATGTACATGTGATGTTATGCACACGTATTGCAAGTAGTGTCATTGTCAGGTGGCACTGTGTACCTGTTGTGCATATGGTATTGGTATACATGTGGTATTGTGTTCATGTTGTACATGTTTTGTTGCTGGCATGTGGCACCATGTATGTGCATGGTGTAATCGTGGTATCGTGACATGTGTATTCGTTTTGTTATACTTTATATATGTATATGTATTGTGTTGTATTGTACACCAGGTGTAGGTGTATGTGTTGTATGCCAATGTAGGCGTATGCATTGTGTTGTATTGTACATTGGGTATAGGTGTATGTGTATGTACATGTATTATGATGTACAATGGTTGTAGGTGTATGTATTGCATTGTGTTATACACCGGGTGTGGCAACTGATCTGATGTGCGAGCACATAAAGAAGAAAGGTAGAAGTAAGGACCAATGAAGGATAAGTATCGGTATTTTATTTCAGTTTTATTATGCATGTGATATGTGATTATGACTTATGATGGTTACATGTGATTTATGATTATGGTTTATCATGATTTCATGTGATTCATGGTTTTAACTTATGATGGTTATGTTTAGAGCTAACCATATGTGATATGTTATACATGATGATTTGAACAAAAAACTAGTTTGGCTTGTATGATAGGAAGTGAACACGATTTCAAGTGTACCTTATTTATGAGCTACCAACAAGGTATGATTTGGATTTATTTCAATTTGTTTTGAATCTAATGGAAATTATGTGCCTGGTACAGGAAGCACAGAAATGCCCAATTGGGTGATTGGAATTGATTACAAGAATTATCGGCCACAACAAAAGGAATTGGAACATGCAACAGTATGTTGGTAAAGCATTTCAGGAGCAGGGCCATTATGGGACACTCGTACCCAATAGTTTCCATTGATTGTCATGAGCATGCTATGACTGGTATGATGATTTTGAGGCAGGTATATGCCTTCGTTTTTATATCTTTCGATGTGAGGAATCCTTGCCAAGATATGGATCGCTCGGGATAGGCGATGCCAAAGAACTTAGAAGGTGAGTGACTGGACAGAAGGGGATAGCCGGATTGCCCGAGGGACTGTGGATCAGAGAAGGGAAGGCCGGGGATGGATTTTTTTTGGTCATTAGCATTTCCATATGGAATCATATGCACAATGGGAGTGTGATTGGAACAATGAGTTGGTAACTGTTCACTGAGGGTATTATGGCATAGGATTGTAGAGTTGGACTTTGGATGCATCTTTGACTCTGTCAGTGGATTATGGACTTCCTAGCAAGGAAATGAATCCTGGTACAACTTTGAGGGTGGAGGTGTGAGCCTCTAGATTCCCTTGTTGCTGATATGGGAATCAAATCCTTTTATTTGTTGGTTGAGAAAATGTGTATATGTGTATACTATTGCAAATATCGTAATGAGTTGTGTTATAAATCTCCAATACACGGTATGATTTTCATGATTGTTTTTGCTTTTCAGCAGATTATTCATTGTAAATACTTCTGTGAGCTAAGTTATAAAGCTCCATGGGAAGTGTGTTTGCTTTTCAGTGGTTTTGCTGAGGTAAATGTGTGGTTGAACACCAATGACGGTGTCCCCCAAGGGGGAGGGTTCTGTAACAGCCCTAATGAAAATTCCATGTAATAAAAGTAAAAATAATAACCACAGTTGATGGGACATGTATTCAAAGCTGAATGTTGGGAAAAACATCCTAGTGTGGGTGTTCATAAATTTATTATGGCTAAGGAAATTGGCAAAGGCAAAGTATTTGGAAAGGAAAAATGGAATTTTTGGCACATCTATTTATGAAAATAATGGAAATTAGGAGAAAAGGGAGATGAAAGGTCACAGGTTGCATGTGAGGAGGAAAATGAAGGGAAATAACGGAAAATTAAGAAAATAAAGGCCTCGTTAATAAAAAGGCTTATGAGGATCAATGGGTAAGATTTTACATTTTTTGTGCTCTCTCATTATTCTCTCTCTCTCTGTGTCTCTTGCTCACTCTTGGACACTTAGAGTTTCTTGGAGTATTTTGGCATTGGGCCAAGAAAGGTAAGAAAGAAGGAAGAAGGAGGAAACAAACGAGGAGGATCAAGAATCAAGCAGCTTCAACGAGATTCTTGGAAGGTATCGATTTGCATGTGTATTTTCCTTGCTAGATCTGGCATGGGTTTTGCCAAGTGTCACAGTGTTTCTAGCCTAGCTTTGTCATTTCTGAATAGCTTTGATGAGATGGGTTTCTCATACTTTGGTTGAGTTGGATGGTTGGTTGGATTCGAAGTTGAGTGGGGTGGATCTCCGAAATGAAAAACACATGGCCTAGTGGTCCCTAAACCATAATATGGATCACAGTAAAGCCACTGGCGTAGTAACCCCTGAGCCAGATTGTGGGTTGTGGTAAAGCCATATTGTGTGCCTGGTGGGCCTAGTAATCCTTGCCAGCGAATGGCAGGATATACAGTAAAGCCAAGAGGTGGATTTCTCTCCGTTGGGCCTAGTAGTCCCGAGATGGGATGTATGGTAAATCCTATAAATATGGTCTCGATGTAGGTCCTAGTGACCCCTGGATTAGACTATGGGTTACAGTAAATCCTATGAGACAAAGGGGAACTCAAATTCCTCATGGTGTAGGTAGAGAACTTCGGTAGCATCCATGTTTGTCTGGTTCCTTTTCGGTTGGTTATGAGTCCCACATTCATGCTCGGAGCATGGAACGAGGGTGATTGGTTGAAGAGAGATTTGGCTCAGCCAATCTATGGTTGGGTGGAACGTGGCAGTCTCATCCCTGGTTGGTTCTTGCATTCATTAATGAGAAATTCACTCCTTTGGTAATTGATGTATCATTGTACTAGTTATTAAGTGGATTCTATTGTTGTTGTATCTATTGTGTTTATGTTGTTATTATGATGGTTATAAGCTTGTATTTTATCAGTGATTATGTATGGATCCATCCATGTTTTAACATGTAAATGAATGCACAACATATCTATGGCCAATTAGATGGTATTTCAACTTATGATGTAAGGGTGCAATGTTTCTTAGCGATTCTTAGATAAGTATGAGACCCTTCTGTTTAAATTTGTTGTTTACACCTGTAGATGCAATGTTTGTGACATGTTTGACGAAATTCCTGCCATGGTTGGGAGGGGTCCAGATGAGTTCCTGATGATATGATTTCTTCCATACCTTGTTTTTAATGTTACTTATCCTCTCCTAAAGTTTCATGAAGTTCTGGGCAGCGACCTAGGCTGTGGGGCTAAAAAGGTGGCACAAATCCCAGAGTTGAAGGCATAGAACTGACTTTTTGGGGCCCTGGCCGCGACCTTGCCTTAGCATGCCCGCAACTATAGTCTTCTAGCCATTCCCTTGCCCTTACGTGCCCACGAATAAGGCTAAAAAGGGTAAAAAATCAATCCCCCCTCGGGGTTCAGGGGTCTGGGAGGTTGGGTTACCTTTTGGAGGTTTTATTGGTGATGTGTAAGGTTTGTTTGTCAGGTTTCCATCAGTTCCACTTACTTAAGGTCATCTAGGAGGTTTAATCTCATATTAGTAGCCTCTCGTCACATAAATACCCTCGTTGGTCGGTTATTTGGGTAGATGTGGGAAGAGGGTGTTACAGAGTGGTATCAGAATATGGCTCAACTCTCGGACCGATGGATGTTGTGTGGATCATGCGTTTATGTTAGGTGCATGTACATGTAATATGCTTGTGGTCTATGTGTGATTGTTTCATTCACATGGTGTTGGTAATGGTTAGAGTGATGTCGCCGTGGGAAATTTGTTGGTGTCATTGGGACATGTGTCGTCATGTGTGTATGAATGGTTATGTGTTGTTCATGTTTATGTATTGACTGTTTATGTCTGCTTACACGATGCTACATATTTTACATGCATTGCTTATATATGTTTGGTTACATGATGTTCATGCTTGGGTGTTGTCTGTGTATGCTTGGGTACATGTCGTTACATGTCGTACATGCATTGGTTGTTCATGTTTGGTCACATGTTGTTCACATTTATGTATTGTCCATATAAGTTGGTATGGTTGATGTTGTAATGCATCGTGAGGTCATTGTATGCAACTAGGTCATCGTGATGATATTGTTATGTTATGATGCTAATGTGTTGGCTAAGATAGAGTAGGAGATACAAACCATCAAGGTGAAGTTGCAACACTGGACCTCGAGGCAAGAGAAGATCATCATACAAGTTTGTATGCTTGGCAGGTAGGCATGTGATTCATGGTTGTTGTAAGAATTAGGGTAACTTATATGTTTGTCATTCTATTGTTATTATGGTTGCATGTGTGATAAATGATAGTTGATCAGCATAGTCATATGCATTATGGTTATGAATACTCCTTTCATTCTATTTATGTTATGGTTACATACATTATAGATGCTAGTTGATTAGTACAGTTATATGTAATTGTGTCATATAGTCATGAATGATATCAACCTGAGGTGGTATGAATAGCTATTGTTGTTTTATTTTAGATAACTTATATGTTGTTGATAACCATGTTATAAGTTAACTTGTTGTTTTTGTATGATAATAGCTTGATGATTAGGTTACATGTTGTTGATGAGCATGATATGTAACATGTTGTTGGTACATGCTAGGGACTTGATGATTAGGGTTATTTCATTAACATCTTGATGTTATATGTATTATGCTAATTTAGATTGGCCCATTCAAATGGTCAAGGTTATAAAATACAGGCATGAGTCGACCTAATTATGATAGTGTGTTGTATTATGTCTAGACTGATTGTGCATGTGTGATTGTATGCATGAATGGCATTTGCTTATGAGTTTATGATGTGAACACGTTAGCTAGATACTGTTACAGATATCATCATCTTATTTATGATTGGGTTGATATGTTATGAAGTTATATCGTGCTAATCTAGATTGATTGTGCATACGAGATAGCCTCCCCTAAGATACATTAAGGTATGAGTTTGCTTATGTTGTATACTTGGTGCTTGATTGTTTTTACTGTTTGATTATGTCATCTAATTGATCTATTTAGCATGGTTTGTTTGAAAATTGTTTGCATGTTTGATTAATTGCATGATATGAGTATATGTTTCTGTAGGATTACATGAAGAAACGATTTTTATTTAAGATGGTTGTGCTAACACATATGTGCTGAGATATCTGGTATATACTTGAATGTGAGTAGGTGATAGTTGTAGCATTATGTATTATGACTAATGAATGTGAGTTCAATGTTGATTATGACATGGTTTTTAGTCTTGGTAAAAGTTAATTTTGAATAGATAGATATGTTGTCTTGACGTTTGGTACATATGGCTGATATGTGTGCACATTTATAGGACAACGTGCTTGGCACAACAAGGTGAGGTAATTAACATATTGTTATGTTTATTTACGCATTGATATTTATGTGTTTATGGCAGTATGATGCAGGGGATTACATGAAAAAAGAGACTATTATGAAATCTTGAAGAAGGCTTGGGTTGAGATTTCCTTTGGATGTCTTGGGAACCATGGGGATTGAGTCATGGTGTTTGTTGGTGGCCTTGTGATTTTGGTTTTTTATGATTTTTTTGAGCTTGATTTGCAGTTTTGGTTATCCGATGCACCTCCTGTTCAAAGGATAATTTGACTATCCAATGGATCATAACCCTGGTGTGGTGGCCATAATGGGAATGTCACTTTCTTACAACCTTATGAACATGGTAGGCTGGCTCGTAATGAGACCCCCTATCCTCCATCTGTGAACAAAATTTTGTTGTTATTACACAATTTTATGATAAAAGGAGGGAGGCTCAGTACTCCTTAAGAGCAGGGATGGTGGAAGAAGTTGAACATGTCAATAGAAAAATATACCCATAATCTCATTTATTACAGACAGAGAAGATTATAATCCAGAAGGGTGGAACCAGCATGGTATTAAGATGATCAATCAATATCATATTCAACAGAAAACAATGCAGTAAAGTAGTATATAAATAAATGTGTCCCTTTTGAACCCTTAATTGAATTAACTCGATTTCTCATGCATTAAACTAATGCACTCAACTGCAACTTGAATTCAATAACTATTACAATCACTTCCGCATGCTCTCACAACCACCCCCAACCGACCATGAGCTAACTGAGTTTATCACACTCAGTTAACTATTACAAGTGATTATGAGATAAGATTACATTTTATTGCCCAATTTAATTAAGGGAAAATTAAATTAGACACACATTTCTTGTTGAATTTTCAACATGCCGTACATATGGTTCTATGTACATATGGTGTTGGGTGCATGATTGTACATGTGGTGTTGTGTGCATATGGCGTTGTGTACATGTTGTACATGTGGTGTTGTGTACATGTCGTGCACATGGCATTGTGTACATGTGTCATGTACATATCTTGCATTGGGTGTTGTGTACATTTGGTATTGTGTAAACATTGTATAGGTGGTGTGATGTAGATTTGGTGTTGTGTACACATTATGCAGGTGGTGTCATGTACATGTGATATTGTGCAGACGTTGTGTAGGTAATGTTGTGTACAGGTGGTACTGGGTACATGTGGTGCATATGGTACTGTAATACATGTGGTATTGTGTATATGTCG